>APFE030274544.1:15071-80343 GCA_000404065.3 Pinus taeda | reverse complement strand
AAGCCGATGGAACTCTAGACAAGTATAAAGCTCGTCTTATGGCTCGAGGATTCTCACAGAAGGAAGGCATTGACTATGAGGAGACTTTTGCTCCTACAGCCAAAATGAGTACCATACGGCTTGTCCTTGCCCTAGCAGCTCAATTCAAATGGAAAGTTCATCAGATGGATGTAAAAGGTGCTTTCCTAAATGGTGACTTACAGGAAGAAGTCTACATGACACAGCCTCTAGGATTTAAGATTGCCGGTCAAGAACAGAAAGTGTGTAGATTAGCTAAAGCTCTTTATGGATTGAAACAAGCTCCTCGGGCTTGGTACATGAAAATTGATCGGTACTTGACAGATCATGGCTTTCAGCGGAGCCCATCTGATGCAAATCTGTATATCAAGCATACTGGTGATGATATCTTGTTTGTGGTTGTCTATGTAGATGACCTTATCATTACTGGCAGCTCTTCACATTTAATCCATGGGATCAAACAAGACTTATGCAGAACCTTTGATATGACAGACTTGGGACTTCTTCACTACTGTCTGGGGATTGAAGTTTGGCAGACTGAGAATCACATCTTTCTCTCTCAGTCCAATTATGCCAAAAATCTTGTGGACAGGTGTTTGGTCAATTTAGTGTGATCTAAATTGCTATTTATATTGTCAACCCGGGGTTCGTAAACTGATGAAGTGAGGTGTACTATATGTACTTAGATAACCATTTCCTTAGGCTTTTGTCGTTTTAAGCTTTTTAGTTTGTTTTTGGATTTATTCTTTTCTTAATGTGTGGTGATGAAAGTGAAGTGTGAAGTGTGTGGAGTGTAAATGGTGATGATTTCTAAACTTGAAAAATGCTCAAAAGAAAGCTTTACAATAACTGAAATGAAACCAATTCTTAAGAGAAAACAAAATGCATCAAAAAGCGAACTAATGGAAATGGCCCAGTATCCTTGCTGCTGAAAATGAAAAGAAAGCAAAAACTTGAAAAAAAACTCAAACTTAAAGTAAATTAGCTAACTCACACTACTTGAGCTTTTTAGATCCTTTGCCCCTTGGCTCAATCTACCTTAGGGAAGTAATCATGAGCATAACAAGCAATATGATATTTAACTATTCAAGAAAGTAAATTGCATAAGGAAACTAATCACACTACTTGAATTCTTCAAATCCTTTACCCCTCAGCTCAATCTACCTTGGGGAAGTAATCATGAACATAACAAGCAATATGATAACTAAATGTAAAAGGAAATTAATCACACTACTTAGACTCTTTTAGTTCTTTACCATTCAGCTCAATCTACTTTATGGAAAGTGACTATGAGTAAGTAATATGACAACTAAATCACACTACAGTTAGTGATCTTCTGATCTCCTGCTGATATAGTCATTTGACCACAGAAAGAAATCATAAATTGTTAAGCAGTATGACATCTAATTTAGCAGAAAAAGAAATAAACAAATAACAACTTAAAAATGACAATGCTGAATGTAAATTGCAGAAAATAAAGGTTAGCAGGAAGGACAAGATGATCACATATGCCAAAAGTTATTAAAGAAAATGAAAGATTGCCCGGGCTGTCTAAAAGAACCTGCAAAAAGCACTGATCAGTTTACAAAGACAAAGATATGAATAGTAGAAACATAAAGCAACATATTATGTACAAACTAATGACAAAACAAAAGCATAATGAAACTAAACAAATAATTTACACGGCTTCAGTATGCAAGGGCCCTCTGCTACTTTAGCCAATCAAATGATCACAAGACTATCTTCAGAAAGGTCTACTCATGTATTCAAATCAACAACATATAAAACAGTGGGGTGACAAAATAACCAGCAGCGTGCGGAAATTACATAACAGTTCAGAAATTCTATGTATCCAAAAGTCTCCTTACAACGTTTGAAAATGTGTTATTTATAATGTAAAAGTTCTACAGTTAACTAATCAACTACTTATGCTATTAACTGCGTTCCATAGACACGTAGATCTGTGTAGCCGAGATCTAGTGTAACTGTCGTTATGCTTCGTAAATCTTTGGAGTGGTTGGCTGTTAGATTTATTGTTCAAGAACGATCCTCAGGTGCGCTGGAGCCTCCGTGAACTGGGAACTAGGCCACGTATCATTCACGTGCCCAAAACAGTGACGTGCCACCGATAGACTCTTTGGTTGGCCACGTCTTTGACTTTGGTTGACCGCGGCCTCTAATGGGTGATTTGTCTGGTTTGAAGGGACACGATCCATGTACAATCCATTTGGAGCTTGACCATATAGCCCGTTCCTTCAAAAGACACCTGGAGCACAACCTTTAACAAACTAGCTGCGGAATCCTGTGCTGGCTGCGGAAATTGACAAGTTTTCGCAGCTACATGAACAAAAGACTAAACTAAACAACAAACATCAGTATAGTTAGAAAACCATATAAACGGTCTTTTTTAAACAATAATGCAATGATTCAGTCACTGGATGAGTGAAGTGAGTGGATTATGAGGCTTAAGAGGGTGTGTAGGAAGGTGCAAGGTTGAGGCTCAACAATCTGTTACCAAAGAGAGTTGTCATCAAGGACAACACCTGTGCCATGGCTCCAAACCTATGCCATAATGCCAACAATGAGCCTACTTAATGGATGTATTAAGTTTCGCCTTAGTAGTAAAGTGTCTTTTTGTGTTTTTTCATATGTCTTAAGTGTTCTTGAGTGTTATCAATTATCGTCACATTCATTAGAACACCTCTATATGTATTTCATGGTTATAACACCTTTTTTGTTGTAAAAAGACACTCCTGGGTCACAGTGGCACACACCTCACCATTTATACTTGGGAAATGCACATAAAGTGGTGTGTTGATGTATATTCATTTTTTATCAAGTTTGTCTAAGTTTTCTTGATGAGTTCGTATGTGTCAGACATGGTTTTATGTTCAAAAATCATCCTGCTCACCCCTTAACCAATCGTTTAGACTTAGACAAATTTCAGTTACAAAGCGAGCCCATTAAGGCCAAGAGTGCATGAGCGCACTTCGAAGCCTTGATGGGAGACCCTTTACTATTTTGAAGTGCACCCTGCACCCTCCTTGAGAGTTGGGCTCATTCCAAAAGAATGAATCCCCTTCCTTGTTCTGAACTACGCCCTCCAAATATTACTAATTCTTCCTTGAGTGCACTTGTTCGACTCGAAGAAGTGCACTCTCCTTGAGCGCATTGGCACACCCCGAAGACTTGAAGCTCAATCCTTCAGCCTTCCCCTTCATCCTTTGGACTTGTGAAATGTGCCTTGCCTTGATTTATTTATTCCTTAGGGTGCATCAGCACATGATGAAGCCTCAAAGCTCATCCTCCTCAATGCTTCAACCTTCTAGAGTGTGCCCTTGCGCCCTGAAGCTCCTTTGATCCTTTTAAGTGCAACGAAAAGGCACGAACAAGAAAATAAACATAAAAATGTGGTAGAGTAGGATGCTTTTAGAGGGATAGTTGCTCGTGATCATGAGTGATTTCAGAAAAAGGTATTCCAGGGACCTCATAAGAAGCACACACACGAAGAAGATCGGAAAAAGAGGTTAAACAAAGTAAGCATGAAATAACCAAGAACACACCCGAAACTTGATGATCAAAGCACCCTAGAGACTCCAAGATTGAAGACCCTTTGGAGAATGGAAGTGTTATGATCATAAGATTAACAAAGAAAAAACACAGTGGCATCCATGTCATCAGTCACTGTCAGTACCAGTCATCCAAAATAGTGATGTGTCTAGTTTCATCATATGATGATGTGGAAGTCAAGGTGTCATATTGCAATGATTGTAAAAAACAAACAAGTAGAAGTCTAAGAGTTATGTGTGAACTCAAGAGTCATGGAAGTCCAAAGGACATGTAACACCAAAAGTCATGTGTAATTCCAAAATTCGTTGGAACTTCAAAGGTTTTAGAAGTCCAAAGGTTTAGAAAGTAAATAGTCACATGGATATGAAAATTCACTCAAGTTATAAATAGATCATCATTTCTCATGTAAAGGAATTTTAACCTTAGCTTCTCCCATAAAGCATAAGAGAGATAAGTTAGTATTTTTGGGGAGCAAGTAGTGGCTCCAAATCTCCACTATTGGAGCAAGTGATGTTCGTTGTATTCATGCATCTTAGGAATTTTACTTAATATTTGAAGCCTAATGGCCAACACGTTTCCATACATGGATTATGAATATTTGTAAGACTATTATGTGAATGTTTATGATTCATTTTTGCTTTCACTAGTATTGAAGTAGTTGAAATATTTAGTTATATTACTACTTATCTTATTGAGAATGTGTTTTAATGGTTATAATGATTATTGCAACTTTGTGGACTATTTCACTGGATGTTAAACGAAAAATTCATGTTTATGTGTGTCTTTATTATGGTGGTACTCTTACCTCTATTTTAGAGGCTCACTCTCTCCCCCCTTTGAAGTAGAAACTTGATGCACTTGCAACTCCACATTAACCAGGAACACTTGCTTTCTTTTTGAAGGCACATATGTGATTCTCTCTCTTGTTGATATCTAAATACAAGACATATATTTAAGTATATGATAGTCAGGTCTTATTATGTATGGGGCTCCTATCCCAAATGGTGTGAGGTATAATTTAGACTACATATCAGGGAGACCCCCTGGAATGTTGGTAGGTTCAGTACTACCAATATTTATAGCACTAGAAGGAGGGAAACCAAATTTTTATGGTTCAAAAGTCCAACCACCCACAACACACTTCCTTTAGACAAGCCAAGAAATTCCTAGCACCTCTTCGACTCATATTCTTGAAGTAGGTGGATCTTCTCATCTTGGTCGTGAACAAAGTTTTGAAGTTTCTTATGAGCACATCCAGGAAATTTGGCCTATAACATGTCGCTTTGCGAAGGCTATTGGATTAATTCCCGGGCACATAATATTCCTTATGTTTTTTGAAGAAAAAAAAAACTCCTATCGGGATAGCAGTTTCTACAGTGGAATATTTGGTTTTCACCACCCTTGAAAAGTTAGCGGAATCTACAAACAACATATAAAAACTAGAGAAACCTCCACCTTATAGTGGGATTGACAGGGAAAACGTTATGCTCTCAAACGACACTTTCCACAGGTTAGTTGGTCTCAGAGAAGGTTCCTAAAATTCTAAAGAAGATGAGGAGTATAGGGATGAGAACATGGCAGACCAAGGTCTGGATTGGATGACTCAAGGCCCACTTTCCCTTCTAGGTATTTTATATAAGTTGAAAAGACCCCCAAATTTTTTTTTAACGAAATATGACCCTGACAAGGTGATAAAAGCAGAAAACCATTTGGATAACTTCTACTTACACCTGCAGATGCTAGAGGTACATTATGATGATGTTGCATGTGTTAGCGCTTGAAATTTCACCTCAGGCTGAAAAAGGTAAACTCCAAGGCAACATCAAACCACTTAGCCTCGTAGCTAGCCCTACGGGGTAGGAGAGCGCTCTCTCCGGTCTATCTCGGCAAAGATCTTTAACGGGCGGAGATGACCAATAAAGAACACTGATTTTAGGCTAGTAAACTGATAAAAAGGGGTTTTTAATAAAATGATGGCCTTTTTCTGGGCTACATGGGGCAAAGGAACAGTTTGAACACAGAAATGTAATAAAAAACACAGGTTATCCCCTGAGGCAAGGTAGGCAAGAAACTTTAACATCAAATTGAGATTAAATGGAATGGCTAGACTACTGAGGAGCTGACAAGGGCATAGAAGATGAATCCTTGTCAAACAGAACAAAACATTAAATATGAACAAACATAAAGGTAGAGCATATAAATTATGAATTCTACCTTGACACTTCATTTGTTCAAATGGAAATGATTATGAAATGAAATGAATACATAACAGGCTACATATGAAACAAAAGAGGACACAAATGTCAAATCTCAAACCACAGGAATCTCAGGGGTCAGAGCTGCATTTTTTAATTAAAATCTATGTCGAAGACTGTACAATAAAGCTCTTTGTTCTCCACCAACGCTCAGAACTCTCTCCCCTCTCCCTACTCACCTTTACAAATGATTTTTAATACATTAAATGAGACTATTGTAGGAGAAAATAGATCAACCCAAAAACCTGGATGTTGTTTCACCTGAAGTTACATAAATAGAACAAAGAACAACTTTCTCCTAGAAATTCTCTAACCAAAAAGACTAAAAATTGGAGCGCAGACCCCATTGTGTGACTAACAGGGTCATAGATAAGAATATGAATCCTATTCTTCTGGTAACATATATCTTTGTGTATTTTTGGCTGAAGTGAAGGGCCAGGTGTCAAGGATGTGCGCCAAATTCTTCTTTGCTCTGATCAGTGGATCTACTCTTAATGGTGATATGCTGGAAATTATGTATCTTAGTTTGCTAGTGTAGAAATTCATTGCAAATATATTTCTTTTCTGAACAGTAAGCATCACTGCCTTCATCTGGTTCTTGCGTGCGATAAGCATCAAAAATTTGCCAAGCCCTCTTCCTTGCACACATTTCTATAATTGAAGTTTATAAACATAGACTACAGGAATTTCTTCCTCAACAATGAATCGATAATGCACAAAAGCAACCGCAGGGTCTCCATCACTTGTCCACTGACACTCATGCACCTCTTCCTTATTATTTATATTGCAAAGATGTTCATTTTCGGAACTTTGAAATACTCTGCACAAAAATATATCGCGCTTCAGGAGCAACCATTTCTCTGCGTTTTATCTTCTCTTCCGTGGCCCATTCGGGTACATATGCACTCTGCATATTCTCCTTCAAAAACTCTTGGATGTAATGTTTTAGTGAGGAGGAAAAATGTTCTCCTGATCCTGATACCAGACGAACTAATAGGCCATTTTGGTCATATGTATGAAAAGATGGGAAGTCGACGAGATGATCATCTTTCATATCTATACAACTGCATTACAATCAAAATTGCAAGAGATTTGCTGTAGGTTTGGACGGGTTGCGCACGCCCAACAGGTCGCGCCCGTGTTGTTTTCCAACTATTGGGACCCCCTTGATGGGTCGCGCCCACCCAACAGGTCATGCACAGTCAAACAAAGAAGCTCCAGGCTTCGACCCTATATATGGATAAAGCAATATCCTTCTAGAGAGCCACATCTGCAAACTTGGTAAGCTGCTCAAAACATAGGTGAAGATAAAGACCAGCATGGCATAAATCAGTAAAGATAGCCACAAATGCTTCCTTGTCTTTCCCATCAGATGTCGGCCTATGATCCAAACCAAAAGAAAGATGAGGTAGCCAAATGCTATGTAATTAGGATTGACCACGTATACTATGACAAGTATGGTCAAACATGCAATGTAGGTCCCACAGGAGCAATATGTTGCTTGAAACATTTGGCCTATGGTCAAAAGATATTTTTAATCTAGTTCACTTGCTGAGTGTGGTGTGGATCACTATTTGTCAAATTCTGGGATAAACATATTGTCCACAGTACAGATTTGTTGAACCCATATTTCATGAAGCCAAAACCAAATGGTTATTGCAGGCTACACTTCAGAATTGCAGAAAATGAATGGAGTGCTTCTATGCCATGATCTTGAACTGCAGAAAAGCGTAATAATACTGCAATGCTTAGAAAATCCCAAAGACTTGCATGATTTGATACACCGTAGTGAAGGAGAATTGACCTTATTGAATCCTCTTTGCTGTCCAGAACCTCCGAAAATAGATCTAGCTGGAGTAGGTACAGAAATGAAAAATGTAATTCACAAAGGAGAACTAGAAGCTTCCGTGTTTGTCTGCCCATTGTTGACCTCATCAAATATATCAAGAAAAACACCATATAAAAGGCATAGAGTAGCCCAGGTTTCACTCCCAAAAGGAATACAAGCAACAAAGAAATTGAACGTGAGCTCTTGCGGAAACACCATGCAACTACAACAAAAATCAAAACCTTTTTTCTTTCTGTTGCCCTTCCATCAATGTACTACATATAATGACATGAGGTCTTAGGCCCTGCTTTGGAATCTCATAGAAAATATCTTGAGCTTCATCTATCAGGAACAATCCCAACAAAACTCATCTCAGCATCATCTTTTACAGCAACAACTGCAGCATTGTTTTAGTGATCAGTATTGAAATTTTGTTTTACAATTTCTGTCTCTGATTGCTAATTATATTCTGAATTGTGCTTGTGCAGGGATAGGAGCTTGAATTCGCTGCCATTTGAAGAGCTGGAGAATAGATTACATATTCTAAAACAACACATTTAATGATTTTTTCTTCAAAACAGGGTTTTGAAGAATAATCAATCTCACATTTGACATACAAGACAGAGTCTAACATCGGCTCCACTTGGGATGGCAGCTACAACTTTTTGGAGGTGCCAAGAACCGCAGAACTTTGGGAGAGCAGACAGTGCCTCCATCCATTGGGCAATGGAGTCCATTATTTCAACAAATTAACACAACTGAAGACTAATTCGGCAAACTTCAAACTAAACTGTAATGAAACTGGAACAAAATGTTGCCTTATGGTTGCTTATTTATTTACAAAATCTACCCTACTTTGCTGTAAAAACACTAGATCAGGTAATACTAAAATTCCAGATTAACCATTCAAGTAAACTTGAAAGTGATGCCGCTCGAGAATTCTTCCACCAGGACACAGATGTAATTGCTGGCAGCCCTTCATGCACGTAATGACCCTGGTCACGGAAAAGACAACCTGATCTATCAATCAAACTGTAAAACGAGTCCATGTATGCCGCAATAGGATCATGGAAGCCAGACTCTGTTGGCTGCCCCAACTCTGCAATACATACTTCCAATTGCACATTGTCAATGTAAACATCTATAGGCAATTCTATGAGTTCTTGTTTCAATGGAGGAAGGATTTCCAAGAACTTTTTGGGGTCTTGGAAATCATATGACTGGATTTGCTCATCTAAACATTGAATCTCCTTTCCAAGTTTTTCAACAATTAACTCACAGACACTAGTTTTAGCTTCAATATGAAACTTCGGAGATTTCAAACATTGAAAGAAGGTACTGAAAAATTCTTCATTAATTTCAATATCCACAAACCAGTCTCTAACTTCATTTAGAGCTTCACAAAGTGCAGGGTTTGCCACATACCCCACCATTGCATGAATGAATCAGCGAGCACTGAACTGTCTGGATCGAGTTGGAGTCGCCATGTGAATAGTTCAGCCTGCATATGTGTCTGATTGCTGTCCACCATCAGCATCAAATCTGCAATTTGATTTCGTGTACTGGGACAAGACAATCAACAAGTTGAATGTTCTCCCCAGTATGGTCGTCAATATGTTAGCGCTTGAAATTTCACTTGAGGTTGAAAAAGGTAAACTCCAAGGCAACATCAACCCACTTAGCCTCGTAGCTAGCCCTACGGGGTAGGAGAGGGCTCTCTCCGGTCTATCTCGGCAAAGATCTTTAACGGGCGGAGATGACCAATAAAGAACACTGATTTTAGGCTAGTAAACTGATAAAAAGGGGTTTTTAATAAAATGATGGGGTTTTTCTGGGCTGCATGGGGCAAAGGAACAGTTTGAACAGAGAAATGTAATAAAAAACACAAGTTATCCCCTGAGGCAAGGTAGGCAAGAAAGTTTAACATCAAATTGAGATTAAATGGAATGGCTAGACTACTGAGGAGCTGACAAGGGCATAGAAGATGAATCCTTGTCAAACAGAAGAAAACATTAAATATGAACAAACTTAAAGGAAGAGCATTTAAATTATGAATTCTACCTTAACACTTCATTTGTTCAAATGGAAACAATTATGAAATGAAATGAATACATAACAGGCTACATATGAAACACAAGAGGACACAAATGTCAAATCTCAAACCACAGGAATCTCAGGGGTCAGTGATGCATTTTTTAATTAAAATCTATGTCAAAGACTGTACAATAAAGCTCTTTGTTCTCCACCAGTGCTCAGAACTCTCTCCCCTCTCTCTACTCACCTTTACAAATGATTTTTAATACATTAAATAAGACTGTTGTAGGAGAAAACAGATCAACCCAAAATCCTGGACGCTGTTTCACCTGAAGTTACATAAATAGAACAAAGAACAACTTTCTCCTAGAAATTCTCTAACCAAAAAGACTAAAAATTGGAGCACAGACCCCATTGTGTGACTAACTGAGGTCATAGATAAGAATACGAATCCTATTCTTCTGGTAACATATATCTTTGTGTATTTTTGGCTGAAGTGAAGGCCCAGGTGTCAAGGATGTGCGCCAAATTCTTCTCTACTCCGATCAGTGGATCTACTCGTAATGGTGATATGCTGGAAATTATGTATCTTAGTTTGCTAGTGTAGAAATTCATTGCAGATATATTTCTTTTCTAAACAGTAAGCAGCACTGCCTTCATTTGGTTCTTGCGTGCGATAAGCATCAAAAGTTTTCCAAGCCCTCTTCCTTGCATACATTTCTGTAATTGAAGTTTATAAACATAGACTACAGGAATTTCTTCCTCAACAATGAATCGATAATGCACAAAAGCAACCACAGGGTCTCCATCACCTGTCCACTGACACTCATGCACCTCTTCCTTATTATTTCTATTGCAAATATGTTCATTGTCGGCACTTTGAAATACTCCGCACAGAAATATATCGCGCTTCAGGAGCAACCATTTCTCTTCGTTTTATCTTCTCTTTCGCGGCCCATTCGGGTACATATGCACTCTGCATATTCTCCTTCAAAAACTCTTGGATGTAACGTTTTAGTGAGGAGGACAAATTTTCTCCTGATCCTGATCCCAGACGAACTAATAGGCCATTTCGGTCATATGTATGAAAAGCTGGGAAGTCGACGAGATGATCATCTTTCATATCTATACAACTGCATTACAATCAAAATTGCAAGAGATTTGCTGTAGGTTTGGACGGGTCGCGCACGCCCCACAGGTCGCGCTCGTGTTGTTTTCCAACTGTTGGGACTCCCTTGACGGGTCGCGCCCACCCAACAAGTCGCGCACAGTCAAACAAAGAAGCTCCAGGCTTCGACCCTGTATATGGATAAAGCAACATCCTTCTAGAGAGCCACATCTGCAAACTTGGTAAGTTTCTCAAAACATAGGTGAAGATAAAGACCAACATGGCATAAATCAGTAAAGGTAGCCACAAATGCTTCATTGTCTTTTCTAGCAGTTGTCGGCCTATGATCCAAACCAAAAGAAAGATGAGGTAGCCAAATGCTATGTAATTAGGATTGACCACGTATACTATGACAAGTATGGTCAAACATGCAATGTAGGTCCCACAGGAGCGATATGTTGCTTGAAACATTTGGCCTATGGTCAAAAGATATTTTTAATCCAGTTCACTTGTTGAGTGTGGTGTGGATCACTATCTGTCAAATTTTGGGATAAACATATTGTCCACAGTACAGATTTGTTGAACCCATCTTTCATTAAGCCAAAACCAAATGGTGATTGCGGGCTGCACTTCAAAATTGCAGAAAATGTATGGAGTGCTTCTATGCCATGATCTTGAACTGCAGAAAAGCGTAATAATACTGCAATGCTTAGAAAATCCCAAAGACTTGCATGATTTGGTACACTGCAGTGAAGGAGAATTGACCTTATTGAATCCTCTTTGTTGTCCAGAACCTTCGAAAATAGATCTAGCTGGAGTAGGTACAGAAATGAAAAATGTAATTCACAAAGGAGAACTAGAAGCTTCCGTGTTTGTCTGCCCACTGTTGACCTCATCAAATATATCAAGAAAAACACCATATAAAAGGCATAGAGTAGCCCAGGTTTCACTCCCAAAAGGAATACAAGCAACAAAGAAATTGAACGTGAGCTCTTGCGGAAACACCATGCAACTACAACAAAAATCAAAACCTTTTTTATTTCTGTTGCCCTTCCATCAATGTACTGTATATAACGGCATGAGGTCTTAGGCCCTGCTTTGGAATCTCATAGAAAATCTCTTGAGCTTCATCTATCAGGAACAATCCCAACAAAACTCATCTCAGCATCATCTTTTACAACAACAACTGCAACATTGTTTTAGTGATCAGTATTGAAATTCTGTTTTACAATTTATGTCTCTGATTTCTGATGATATTCTGAATTGTGCTTGTGCAGGGATAGGAGCTTGAAGTCGCTGCCATTTGAAGAGCTGGAGAATAGATTACATATTCTAAAACAACACATTTAATGATTTCTTCTTCAAAACAGGGTTTTGAAGAAGAATCAATCTCACATTTGACATACAAGACGGAGTCTAACATCATGTATACTCTTTCCTTTTACCTTAGACGGTAGAGTGGTTGCCTGGCATCACAATCTTCTCGCAAATTAATTTTAGAATTGGAGGGGGTTTAAGAATTTGTTCCTTGAAAAGTTTGTTGATGACAAAACCTTAGCTATGTTATTAAAGGAGTTAATGAAGATAGGGAAAAAAGAAAGGGTCAAGGATTTTAATTGGAGGTTCAATCGGGTATTGAACTAGTTTCCTCTTGATATGACACCTCACGCCTCCATCACAATCGATTACTACACTTATGCCTCGCTGACAAGCATTTCACAGTTTTTAAAGAGAGTGGTGAAAGAAGCTTTGGCACAAAATTTCGAAGAAGCCATCGTAGTTGGAAAGGAATTGCATGCGATTAGAGTCATTTTCAATGATGAATCATCTAAGGACTCTAAGGAGACAAGTAAAATTTCTTAGGCCTCTTCAATCAAGGCCAAAGATAAAGAATCTATTGATTTAGAAAGCTTGACTAGGACTATCAAGACTATGTCCAATGAGTTGGAAGATTTAAAACAAAGGACAAGTGAGACCACTGTTAGTAGCAAGCCCCCAAATTTTAACTCTTTGAAAAGGACTAACAACAACAAAAACAATAAGAGTAATCATCCAGATAAGTCTACACAGATCTTTAATGCCGTTTTGAATGTCAAAATCATGCGCATGGACCAATATTGTTCGTTTCATCAAGAGTATCATTTAGAGTAGGCTCAGCAAATGGAAGAAAAGGAAGAATTTGTTGTTATTGAAGAAACTGCAGGTGTCGAAAGATCTGGTTGTGTAGATTATTGACTCGATGCTTTCATATGAGTAGGCTCAACAAATGGAAGAAAAGGAATAATTTGTTGCGACTGAAGAAACTGCGGATGTTGAACACGTAGTATATACTTTCAGTTGTGTGTTCACTACCAAGAATAAAAATGTTGAGGAACCACCACTGACTAAGGCCCCAGCTCAAAAGAAAAACAACCTACATAAGTTAAGAAGTCAAGGGCTTGTTCCTAAACAAGAGATGACAAGGAAAAATTTGAAGGAACATCTGTTAAGGAAGGTCACACTGCCCGTCATCCAAGCTTAGAATAATTCTAGAGATGTTGCCACAAAAACACAATTTCGTGAGCAGTAAAACCAATTATACCATTCTAAAATTGAAAAAAAAAATTATTCCTCCAGACACTTCGGCGATGCATTCTTCGCTAGACTATAACGTAGTGGAAAATATGAAGAAAGCTCGTGTAAATATTTTGATCTTTGAGCTTACCAGGATAGAAATCTAGTGGGAACTGCTAGTCCAAGCCCTTGCCTAGTTCTCATCAAGTCATAAGGCTTCTTCTTCCCACAAGGTCTAGGGTAAGTCTTATAGTCCCCCGGAATTAGTTTTTAATGCTTTAACATTATAAGATAATACTCTTTGCCCTCCATTTTCATTAACTTTTGAAATTTTCAATTACAATGTTCACAATTTTTTAGTTGATTCTGGTGCATCCATAAACGTAATTCCATTATCATTTGTCAAGAAAATCAATGCCAAACGGGATAAGACTAATGTGTAAATTATTCATCTAGACACGTCTCTTGTCCAAGCGATTGGTGAACTTAGAAACATTCTTATTTTCTTATCATTTGATCACCAAGTTCACCAATGTATAAACATAGTGGTTGTGGAAATCTCGGAAGCCTACAACATATTTCTAAGTAGAGACTAGTCAAGCAAACTACAAGGGAAATTTTCTATTGATTAGTCACATTTATGGCTTCTGTGCAAGGGCAAGAATAATCAAATCTGGGTGGAATCATAACCTTACATGAAACACATTCTTACAGCTTTCAAATGGAAAAATGAGCTTGTTTCTTTCATAGACCTAATTTTTAGGAACTTCCTTTTAGAAACCAAACTTGGGTGCTACCTTGCACAACCATCGCCCATCCCACCAAATATATGGCTGGAACTCCTTCCTTGTTCTCTAGCTAGTGAAAATGAATTATGTAATATAGATGTACATAATATTAGTAATGTTAGTATTAGTAGGAATAGTAATGCAAGAAACAACTTAGTAGCTAACGATTTCTGTACTCTTTATTTTGATGGTTCTAAGACGTAGGACGATTCCGGAGCCGGTTGTGTCCTCAAAAACTTGCATAACAAGAAGCATATAATTTCATGCTTTCTGGAGTTCAAGTGCACTAATAATATTGTAGAATATGAATCACTCGTACTTAGATTGAATAATATAGACCTAAAGGTAGAGCTCCTAAAGGTAATTGATGACTCAGAGGTAGTTACTCGTTAGGTACGAGATACAATACATTATGTTTCACCTCATTTCTAAAATGCCAGAAATATGTATGACATTTGATAAATCATTTGAAATCTTTCAATATTGTTTATGTTCCTAGAGTTAGAAATCCAACAACAGATGCACTAGAAAATGTTGTTGCTAGGATGTCACCATTGAAAAATGGTTTTTCTATTGAAATTTTATATAAACCATATGTACCTGACGGTACCACTAATTTATGCATTTTCAATGATGACCAACATATACTACATTTTATGGAGAATGTTGACATATTCAAAGACACTACCATAGAGGAGGAGGCATGAGCAGGCTCTCCAAGAAGCATCTAAATTACTGAAAGGAAACACTATTCCAAAAGGTGTGGTGTCACTGGAGAAATTATATGGCCTACAGAATTGATTCATAGGACCTACTAACACAAAGACTCAGAATTCAAAGCTCGCATCTGAGCAAGTCAATGTTGGAACCCCACACGATTTGAAGTATGTGAACCTCAGTACTTGTTGTTCCCCACAAGAACGACAAACATTTATCCACCTATTCAAGTAGTATTGAGACATGTTTGCATGGTCATATGACGATATAAAAACTTATGAAACTTGTATCATACAACACATAATTCCTATACAAGACGGGGTGAAACAGTTCATGCAAAAACTAAGAAAATTTCATCAAACACTAGAACTCCTCATTGAGAAGGAATTGAGAAAGTTGTTGGATGCCTGAATCATATTCAAAGTTAGACATTCCACGTGGGTTTCCAACTTGGACCTAATAAGAAATAATTATGGTGAAATACATTTATATGTAAATTGAAGTAATTAATAAAAACAATATATGAGAAGCATGAGACAGAAAATTGGGAGAAAAGGCTTCATTGCCTTAATTCATTAATTTACAAATAATGATGATTTGCAAGTTACAATTTAATTTTTCTTTGATTTGACTCTTACAAAAAATGGTTGCAAGTGCATTGTTCAAAAATTGATGTTGCATTGATGCAAATGTTGTTGATGTAGACTTGTCTTGGAATGTTGATGATTGCTTGAGGTTGTTCTTTGCAACTTCTTAATTGTGGGTGCTTGAACATATGTGCTTTTCTTGTTTGTCCTTACTTTTAGATACTTGATTCTTAAACTTCTTGAGTGTATGATGCAAAAATTGCAAATATAATGTCAAAAGTAGACACAAAATATGATAAGCTTCCAAGCATAAAATTACCATCTCATGCTAGCAAAGTGTACCTAAGATCCCCTTATTTAGATTTCACGTGGATCTAATACATAACAACCCAAAAAAAAAATCATTTTATTAAATAATGGAGTACATAATCTATCAAGCTTTCATTTGAACTATTTTATTTCATAATATTTTTCATTGACACTTCTCATGCATTAGACTTGACTTTAGCACATTACCTTCATGGACTTTAGACATGAAAACAATCCACAATAGTATCACCTTAAACTTTCTTTGACTTGTAAATTTTCCTTTCTAACATTCCTATGCCTCTAACCAAAGAAATCTTAAGAAAAATTCCTTCGCTTATCATAGACATAGATCATGGAAATCAAATCCAAAATTTCACGTTACAAATCAACATTATGAGCTCTTTCCCTACATATAAACTTTACAAGTTGAACATCCTTGGTATGATGGTCACCCTCTTTGTTATGAAACTAGCGCACAAAAAGATAGAAAGATAGATCAATGACTTAAAAATCATCCTCTCCGAGGGGGGAAACCTCCTTTACATTACACAAATGAAAAATTCTTGGATGAAACAAATGAAAAGACCTCATTTCTATATATAGGAGTCTAAGGGGTCCCAATACAATTAGATCCTACATAACAATAATATTGTAGGGGCACAACAATAACAATAGTGGGCTTCTATGGGGCATAATAATAACAACATGGGGACTATATGGGCACAATAATATAATAAGGGGGTTTCACTAATAACAATAAGGGGTTACACTAGTAGTATAGGGAATTAACATGACCCTCTCCTTCAAAAAGTGTTGTCCTTAACGCTTCAGTAGTTCTAGATGCTTTTGTATAAAATTCTCATCCTCCCATGTGGAATCTTTAGCAGGTAAGTTCTTCCACTTGACGAGATACTCTAAAATTGATCAATTTCGTAGCTCTCGATTTCTTATTTTTGTGGCTGATTCCAATTCCAATATGGTTTTTCCTTCCTCGTCAAGTTCTGAGAATATTGTTTGAACTGGGATCTTCTCACCTATAACCTTCTTTAAGCATGAAACATGGAAAACTGGGTGCATTTGGGAAGATGCAGGAAGCTCCAATTTGTATGCTATAGTATGAATATTTTGTAACACCTTGTATGGACAATAATACTTTGCTGATAATTTATTATCTATTATGAAACCAACTCACAAAAAGATAGAAAAGATAGATCAACACCTTACAATTTAGCCTCTTCGAGGGGGCAACCTCCTTTACATTACACAAATGAACAATTCTTGGAATGAAAAAACCTCCTTTCTATATATAGGAGTCTAAGGGGTCACAATTTAACCAAGCCAACCTAAAAATAATAATATAAAGGCGCAAAAATAACAATAGTGGGATTCTATGGGGCACAATAATAACAATAAGGGATACAATCACAATAGTAATGGGGGAATCACTAGTATTATAGGGACCTAACATGCCCCTCTCCTTCAAAAAAGTGTCGTCCTCAACGCTTGAGTAGTTTTGGATGCTTCTAAATAAAATTCTCATCCTCCCATGTGGAATCTTCAACAGGTAAGCTCTTCCACTTGATAAGATACTTTGAAATTGATCGATTTTGTAGCTATCAAGTTCTTTGACTGCTTCAAGTTCCAATATGATTTTTCCTTCCTCATCAAGTTCTAGCAATATTGTTTGAACTCGAACCTTGTCACCTATAACCTTCTTTAAGCATGAAACATGGAAAACTGGGTGCACTCGGGAAGCTGTAGGAAGCTCCAATTTGTATGCCATAGTGCCTATCTTTTGTAACACCTTATACAAACCATAATACTTTGGTGATAATTTATTATCCTTCTTAGCTTGCTTGAGGGACATTTTTTTTATATGGTTGTAGCTGTAGGAATACCCAATCACCTACATCAAAACTTCTTTTGCTACGATGTTGATTTGCCTGTTATTTCATTCTATTTCTACGCCAAGGTGAGGTTATCCTTTAAGAGTTTGCGAACTTGTTGATGATGCTCGATGTGATATTAGAATGCTTGAACCTTAGAATTTTCTCTTAAATATTATGTGATGGATAGTGGATGATATCCATAAAGTGCCATAAATGGGGTCATTTTTGTTGCAGTAGGAAGGAAGTGTTATACCACCATTCAGTGAGAGGAACTGTTTTGACCCATTGTGTCTATTTATCAGATACAAAGCAATGAAGATATCCTTCCAACATTTGTTTACTATCTCAATTTTCCCATCAGATTGAGGATGATAAGATGAGCTATGAGCTAACTGAGTACCAAGACAAGAAAATAATTCTGTCCAAAAATTTCCAGTGAAAATGGGATTTCTGTCGCTTACAATAATCTTTGGGTTTCCATGTAGCTTTTGAATTGTTTCCATAAATGCAGTAGAAAGTATACTTGCTTTAAATGGATGAGATAATGCACAAAAGTGTGCATACTTGGTAAGTCTGTCAACTACCACCGCGATACCACTCTTTCCTTTGGACTTGGGTAAACCGATGATAAAATCCATTGAAAACTCCTCCCAATGTTGGCTTGGAATCGATAAAGGTTGTAATAGTCCTAGAGCCTTAATTGATTCAACTTTATTTTGTTGGAAAGCCAAACATTCTGCCACAAACTTTTGAATATGCAATTTAAGGCCATCCCAAAAAAAATCCTTCTTAACCCTATGGTAGGTTTTTAGAAATCCTGAGTGCCCTCGAAAGGGAGAGGTGTGCAATTCCCTAAGAATCTTTTGTTTGAGTTGGGAATTATTACATAGGTATAACTGATCCTTGTACCATAACGAATCGTTTTTCCAGCTAAATGTATCAGATGTACTGGTATCTTGTTGTATCTTTTGAATGAGTGCCCACACTTCCTTGCCATTCTTCCATTAATCCCTTGCTTCGTTTATCCAACCTAGTTGGATAATAGAAATGGCACAAAGAAATGCTTCTACATCCTCATCCTTTCTTGAGAGTGCATCTACCACAACATTTTGCTTCCCTTTTTTGTAGATGATTTCAAAGTCACAGGCCAACATCTTTGTGACCCATTTTTGCTGCTCTCTGAAGATAATATTTGTTCTAAAAAGTATTTAAGACTATCATGATCTGTTTTTATCTTAAAGTGTCTTCCCATTAGGTAGGGTCGCCATTTCCTAAGTGCATGTAGTATTTCCAACATTTCCTTCTCATAAATAGCTTTGTGTAAATACTTTCCTTTGATTGGATGACTTTCGAAAGCAATGGGTCTTTCTTCTTGCATTAAAGTAACACCAATTCCATTTCATAAGGCATCACATTCCACAATAAAGGTTTTTTTTTTAAGTCTAGTGTATCTAAGACTGGTGCTTGGCACATTGCCTCTTTAAGATGATCAAAGGCCTTTGTTGATTCCGAAGTCCATGAGAATGCATCTTTCTTAAATAATGTTGTTAAAGGTGTTGCTATTCTCCCATAATTCTTAACAAACTTGCGATAATACCCTATCAACCTGAGGAATCCTCATAGATGCTTTATGGACGTGGGATTTTCAATTCCTTTATGGTTTTAATTTTGCTAGGGTCTACCTTAACACCTTCATGAGATACAATATGACCCAGGTATTCCACCTCTTCTACTCCAAAGAAACATTTGGAGATTTTTTCATATAATTGTTTCTCCTCCAATAGTTTGAGCACCATGTGAACATGTTGGACATGATCCTTCCCAGACTTGCTATAGATTAGTATATCATCAAAAAATACTAACACACATTTTCTAAGGAAGGGTTTGAAAATGGAATTCATCAAACCTTGAAATGTAGAAGGTGCATTAGTAAGGCCAAAAGACATGACCAAAAATTCATAATGACCCTCATGAGTTCTAAATGTTGTTTTTGGAATGTCTTCAGTCTTCATTCTAATTTGATTATATCCTGAAAGAAGATCCAACATGGTGAAGTAAATTGATCCATGCAATTAATCCAATAATTCATCAAGGATAGGAATGGGAAATTTATCTTTAATAGTGAGCTTGTAGAGCTCCCGATAGTGTGGACACATGCGCCATGATCCATCCTTCTTGTGAGCCAATACTACCGGAGCAGAGAAAGAACTTTGATTAGGTTGAATTATACCAACCTCTAGAATTTATGCAACCATACGTTCAATTTCACTCTTTTGGACATAGGGACATCTGTAAGGCCTGATGTTTGGAGGAACACTTCCTGGAATCAAATTGATAGCATTATCATGATCATGAATAGGTGGGAGGCCTTTGGGAGTCTCAAATACCTTGGAATGATTGTCCAAGACTTTTTGGAGATCTGGAGAAATGGATGGTTTCGATGTGGGAACCTCTAGTGAACATAATTGTGCAATTACGCCTCATTGTTCTTTCATTAGAAGCTTTTTCATTTCGTTAGAGCTAATTATATTTCCCAGTTTCCCTGCGATACCGCTTAATTCAACTTCTTTTCCTTCTGCAGAGAATTTCATGAAAATTTCTTGAAAATTAAAAGCTATTGTAGCCAAGGATTGTAGCCATTGGACTCCTAGTACAACATCAACACCACCCATTGGAATGGAAAGCATTGGGATATTCAATATGTATTCTCCCATGGATACCTTGATATTATGGCACTTTCTTGAGAAATTTATGGTTCCTCCACTTGCAACCATCACTTGACACTCTAGTGCTGGATATAGGAATCAATTTGATTCCTTGGCTATCTTACAATGAATAAAATTATGGGTACTTCCTGAATCAATCAAAACTATTACCTTTTTCTTCCTGATATGCCCTTCTATCTTGATAGTTTGATGAGTGGCAATTCAAGCCAATGCATTAAAATATATGGTCAGATTCATTTCTTCTTTTTTTAGGGTTTGTTCCTGGTGTATATCCTCTTCTTTTGACGATTCTTGTTCCTTTTATTCCTCCTCTTCACAATCTATGTAAAATAATTTCTTCTCGGCGCACTTATGACCTTTAGTGTATTTGCTATCACAACTGTAACACAGCCCTTTTTCTCTTTTTTCTTCCAATTGGTGTCAACCTTGTAGGTTGTGGATGGATATAGGTAGCAACACTTCCATATTTATGATTGTGAGTGCTAGGCTTCCTTGTTGCCATAATTTTTCTTTCCATTTTTCTTGCAAACTTGAATGCCTTCTCCAATGAATCTAGTTCCCAAAGGCGAACCTCATGTTGGATGTTATCTTTTAAAGTCCCTATGAACACATCAATCCTATGCTCCTCTGGAATATCTTTTACCCTTATATTCAATTTTTGGATGTCCTCAATGTGCTCCATCATTGGACCCTTTTGTTTGTGATTTATCAATTGGCTAAAAAAAGCGTTTCTTTTTGTATCCTCATAATGTGCTATCATTTCATCCGTAAAAATAGCCTAAGTGACAATTTGTTTACAAGAGAAAAGCCATCAATACCATACAAACTGATTTGGTTCAAAATATAAAGTTGCAATGCATACCTTTTGTGTGTTTTGCACATTATGGCGACAAAAAATTGCTCCATATGTAGTATCCATGTTCCAGGATCCTTGCCATAAAACTTCCTCATATCGATCTTTGGAACATGGTGGTTCTTCGATCCAACGTTAGAGTCTATGAAATCATGATTAATATTTATTATGTTCTCATCATGAGTTTCATTTACTACCCTTTTGCCATTATTAAGCATTTCTTGTAGAAACTTTGTCAAATTTGTCTTCAAATATTCCATGCTTGTCTTCAAATCTGTCTTCAAATCGTCTATCTCAGCTTCCATGTCATCCATCTTAGCTTCCACGCCGTCCATCTTAGCTTCCACATCATTCATCTTAGCTTCTACGCCTTTGTTTAAACCATCCATCTTAGCTTCCACGCCTTTCTTCAAACCATCCATCTTAGCTTCCATGCCATACATCTTAGCTTCTACGTCTTTCTCTAAACCATCCATCTTAGATTCTGTTACTTTTTGTGAAAGTGACATTTGTTGCACTTGGTCTCGTAATTTTGATATATCATGTTGCATTTATTCCTCTTCTTCATGAGTCATGCTAGAGATTTCAGGTTGCTTACAAGGTGTTTCCATTTTCTTTCTTCAGGGCATCAATTACCGATAATAATGCTTCACTATTCCCTTTGAAGTCCTTCAAACTAGTTTTTCAAACCAAGCTTATGCAAAAAATTTAAAAAAACTACACACCTTTTTTTTCACTTTGTAGGAGCTTGATATTGAATCTGAAGTATTTCTGTAATTTTGGATCTCCAAGATCTGAAATTTCTTTCTGTAGTAACCCTCTGAGTAATATTTCTAACTTCGGAAGTCTGATCAATATTGGATTCTCCATTGAAGAGTTATGCCAATTTTCCCACGATGACCTGAGTATAGACTTGTTCAATAGAGAAAACTTGTACGACATGTTGCGGGTCACTGTTTCAACCTTAGGTTTTGAAAATGGTACCCACAAAACTAAAGTCCGTCCTCTTTCTTTAACTTCTTACAAAAATTCAATCTGATGCTTAGAGAGATAGTTATGACGATTTTCCCAAGGTGACCTGTTTGGAATGTAATTCGGGGGTCTACAAAAACCCTAACGTCCTCATATTATATCTTCGAAAATATAGCGAGACAAGATCTAAAATTCAGAGCCTCGGTTTAGACTAATTTTTTATCAAATGGGTTTTTTTTTTTTGCTTCTGAAACTTCATAGAGAAAGCATTCTAGCGAACATTCCATGATGACCTATTTTAGATGAAATTCTGGAGCTTGCAAAAACTCTAACGTCCTCAGATCATATGTCTGAAAATATAGCGAGAAAAGATATGAAATTCGGACCCGAGGTTCAACAAGATTTCTTCTCAAATGGGTTTTTTTTTTTTTTTGCTTCTGAAATGTCGCAAAATTTTCCAAATGTTATGAAACCAGCTCACAAAAAGATAGAAAAGATAGATCAATGCCTTAGAATTTAGCCTCTTCGAGGGGGAAACCTCCTTTACATACACAAATGAACAATTCTCGGATTATACAAATGAAAAACCTATTTTCTATATATAGGAGTCTAAGGGGTCACAATATAACCAAGCCGACCTCACAATAATAATATAAAGGCACAAAAATAACAATAGTTGGATTCTACAGCGATGGGGGAATCACTAGTATTATAGGGACCTAACATTATCCTTCTTAGCTTGCTTGAGGGACATTTGTTTGTATGGTTGTAGTCGTAGAAATACCCAAGCACCTATATCAAAAGTTCTTTCACTGTGATGTTGATCTACCTATTGTTTAATTTTATTCTGCGCCAAAGTGAGGTTATCCTTTAAGAGTTTGAGAAATTGTTGATGATGCTCAATGTGATCTTCCAATGCTTAAACCTTATAATTTTATTTTAAATATTATGTGATGGATGGTGGATGATATTTATAAAGTGCCATAAATGGGGTCATTTTTGCTGTAGTATGGAAGGAAGTGTTATATCACCATTCAGCCAGAGGCAACCACTTGACCCATTGTGTCTCTTTATCAGATATAAAGCAACGAAGATATCCTTCCAAACATTTGTTCACTATCTCAGTTTGCCCACCAGATTGAGGATGATAGGATGAGATATGAGCTAAGTACCCAAATATTCCACCTCTTGTACTCCAAAGAAACATTTGGAGCTTTTTGCATATAATTTTTTATCCTCCAATAGTTTGAGCGCCCTATCAACATGTTGAACATGATCCTTCCAAGACTTGCTATAGATTAGTGTATCATCAAAAAATACTAACACGAATTTTCTAAGGAAGGGTTTGAGAATGGAATTCATCAAAACTTGAAATGTAGAAGGTTGGTGAGGCCAAAATGCATGACAGAAACATCATAATGACCCTCATGACTTCTAAATTCTATTTTTGGAATGTCTTCTGTCTTCATTCTAATTTGATGATATCCTGAACGAAGATTCAACTTGGTGAAGTAAATTTCTCCATGTAATTCATCCAATAATTCATCAATGACATGAATGGGAAATTTGTCTTTAATAGTAAGTTTGTTGAGCTCCCTATAATCCAGACACATGCACCATGATCATCCTTTTTGCATATCAATATCAATGGAGCAGAGAAAGAACTTTGACTAGGTTGAATTATACCAACCTCTAGCATTTCTGCAACCATACGTTCGATTTCACTCCTTTGGGCATATGAATATCTGTAAGGCCTGATGTTTGGGCGAACACTTCTAGGAATCAAATGAATAGAATGAGCATGATCATGAATAGGTGGGATACCTTTGGGAGTCTCAAATACCTTGTAATGATTTTCCAAAACTTTTTGGATATCTAGACAAATAGATGATTTCGATGTGGGAACCTCTAGTGAACATAATTTTGCAATTACGCCTCGTTGCTTTTCTTTAGAAGCTTTGTCATGTTGTTAGAGATGATTATCTTTACTTTTTTCCCTTCAATGCCCCTTAATTCAACTTCCTTTCCTTCCCAAAAGAATTTCAAGAAACGTTCTTGAAAATTAAAAGCTAGCGTACCCAAGAATTGTAGCCATTGGACTCCTAGTACAACATCTGCACAATCCATTGGAATGGAAAGCATTGGACTATTCAAGACATATTCTCCCATGGATAGCTTTATATTATGGCACTTTTGAGAGGAATTTATGGTTCCTCCATTTGTAACCATTACTTGACATTCTGGTGCTCGGGATAGGAAGCAATTTAATTCCTTGGATATCTTACAATGAATAAAATGATGGGTACTACTCAAATCAATCAACACTATTACCTTTTTCTTCTTGATGTGTCCTTCTATCTTAAGAGTTTGAGGAGTGGTAATTCTTGTAAATGCATTACAAGATATGGTCAATTTCATTTCTTCTTTCTCTGGTATTGGTTCCTGGTGTATATCCTCTTCTTTTGACATTTCTTGTTCTTTTTCTTGCTCCTTTTCCCCATCTATGTAAATTAATTTCTTCGCAACACACTTATGACCTTTAGTGTATTTTCTATCACAATTGTAATAAATCCATTTTTCTTTTTTTTCTTACAATTGTTGTGGTGTCAACCTTGTATATGGTGAAAGGCTAGGAGAAACAACACTTCTATCTTTATAGTTGTGAGTGGTAGGCTTCCTTGTAGCCATAATTTTTCTTTCCATTTTTCTTGCCAACCAGAATGCCTTCTCCAATGAATCATGTTCCCAAAGGTGAACCTCACATTGGATGTTATCCTTTAAAGTCCTTATGAACACATCAATCCTATGCTCCTCTAGAATATATTTTACCCTTATATTCAATTTTTGGAAGTCCTCAATGTGCTCCATCATTGAACCCTTTTTTTTAGATTTATAAATTGGCGAAAAAAGTTGTTGCTTTTTGTATCCTCATAATGTGCTATCGTTTCTTCCGTAAAATATTCTCAAGTGACATTGTTTACGAGAGCAAAGCCATCAATACCATACAAACTGATTTGTTTCCAAATATAAAGTTGCAATGCGTACCTTTTGTGTGTTTTTCGCATTATGGAGATCGAGATATTGCTCCATCTGTAGGATCTATGTTACAGAATCCTTGCCATCAAAATTTCTCATATGGATCTTTGTAACATGGTGGGTCTTCAATCCAATGTCAGAGTCTATGAACTCACAATTAACATTTCTTCTGTTCTCATCATGAGTTTCCTTTACTACCTTTTCGCCATTAGTAAGCATTTATTGTAGCAACTTTGTCAAATATGTCTTCAAATATTCCATGTTTCCTTTATTTTTCTCTTCTATACCATCCTTCTTAGCTTCCACACCCTTTGAATTCCTTCAAACTAATTTTTCAACCAAACTTATGCAAAACTTTAAAAAACTACACACATTTTTTCACTTTCTAGGAGCTCGATATTGAATCTGTTGTATCTATGTATTTTTCAGATCTCCAAGGTCTAAAATTACATCCTATGGTATCCCTCTGAGTCCTAATCTCCCACGATGATCTGATTATATATTAGTTCAGTTGAGCGAACTTGTACGAAGTGCCACGTATCAATGTTTTAACATTAGGACATGAAACTGGTACATAGAAAATTGTAGGACGTCCTATTTCTGCAACTCATTACAAAATTTAAATATAATTCCCAGAGAGAAATTTATGACGATTTTCCCCAGGTCACTTGTTTGGGATGTAATTCGGACGCCTCCACAAACCCTAAATGTCTTGGACCATATCTACGAAAATATAGTGAAACAAGATATGAAAGTAAGGCCCAAGATTCATAAATATTTCAGCATAAATGGGTTTTAATTTCAGAGTTTGAACCTTCGTGGAACAAATATTATAGAGAAAATTCCACGATGCCCTGTTTGCGATGGAATTCCAGAGCTTGCAAAAACCCTAATTTCCTTAGATCATATCTATAAAAATGTAGCAAGACATGATATGAAATTCAGATCCAAGGTTCAGAACGATTTTGGCTCAAATGGGTTTTTTTTATCTTATGAAACTTCGTAGATAAAATGTTATATCAAAAATTCCACGATGACATGTTTGGAGCGGTGAAAGCTTAGAATCCAAAGCTCTGATACCAAATGTTATGAAACCAATTCACAACAAGATAGAAAATATAGATCACCGACTTAAAAATCAACCTCTTCGAGGGGGAAACCTCCTTTACATTACACAAATGAACAATTCATGGATGATACCAATGAAAATACCTCCTTTCTATGTATAGTAGTCTAAGGGGTCCCAATACAATCAGAGCCTACATAATAATAATATTGTAGGGGCACAACAATAACAATAGTGGGCTTCTATGGGGCATAATAATAACATGGGGACTATATGGGCACAATAATACAATAAGGGGGTTGCACTAATAGCAATAAGGGGTTACACTAGTAGTATAGGGACCTAGCACTCTTGGCATGA
Organism: Pinus taeda; assembly: GCA_000404065.3. NCBI lineage: Eukaryota > Viridiplantae > Streptophyta > Pinopsida > Pinales > Pinaceae > Pinus > Pinus taeda. The sequence goes on along the minus strand of APFE030274544.1, from coordinate 53,674 downwards.
AATGTTCATACGTTTGTATCTTCAAATATTCTCTTTCACAACCATTAAATATAAAACCTCCATGACTTTCCAAAGCATTGAAAACATACTCTTAAACATTTTAACTTCGATGAATTTCTAAAATCTCGCAAACATACTTCTATGGATTTTTGTCTTTTTTTAAAAAATAATTAAAACATGGAATTTTCGTGAATTTTTCTTCACACAATTCTTTCATGGATGAAAAAAAGTATTAATACATATGCATTTTGAGCAAATATGTTGGTACTTATCTTGGCCATTGAAGCATGGGCATCACTTCCACGGGTTTTTTAATGCGAGTATATTTACATTCCTCCAGCTTCATTCTACAACGTAACTTACTACAATGCTCCTTTAGGTTCCTCAAACAATGCTTCTCACACAAGCTTCAAGAAAATTTACTTCACATCAGCGCCACTTTAAACAATGCATAGGACTTCTACACAACATCAAAAAAATATGATCCCACGCTCTACACATGTATGGAAAGCACAAAACAATGGTTCTCGATAGGTAGATCAATGTTCCAAGCTCCAACACTTCATATCCTTACCAAAAAAGTGTTCTTCCATGGTGTTTAACTCACATGTCTCCTTTCCCAGGCAATACACAACTCATGAGCCACCTAGAGCAATTTCTACAGTGTCAAATGTAAAGAAAACAAAAAATATGTCTTCAAAGAAAACATTGGCTTCAAAAGCAAATTACCAATGTGGTTGTGGGCACTGCGTTACAAGCTCCAATTTGCGGGCCCATAAGAATACACTCACACAAAAGCGCCAATATGCCACACAACTTTACCTTCGATGCAGAACATGCTTCTCTTGCACTCTTCTACTGCAATATGTGCAATTTCACCTAGAGGGCAGTTATTTGTCCTCTCGATGCGACATTCTAATTTTTTATCCCTTTTGTGGAATTTTGTTTATTCTTCTAACACAATAAAAGTACCTGTGAATGCACTCTTCTTCTAAATCAATATGATTCCTTCTACTATGTGCAAGTAATGACACTAGAAACGTGTCCTTTCCCTATTCCCTTCGATGTACTTGACCTCAACTGAATGCCTTCATCGATATGTGCTTCCTATTTGACTCAATTCTTTTTCCATGTGTATGTAGCCTCCTCTGTCACGATTTAAGAACGATCATTCTCCTCAGGTAATTGTGCACAAACTAAAATCCACGCTATCATAAAAAAAATCCCCAGAAAAATATTCAAACACCCTTAACTTTCAACATAGACACCCTACCACCAATGGATCTTCAATCATTTTACTGCCATTGTTACACCCCAACTGTATAATCTTATCAGGGAGGAAACCAAGCAAGTTGTAGATCCTAATTATGTACCGCAAACTGTCTGTGAATCCTGGTTTGCAGCTAACAATAAATCGAATCAGGTGGACTAGGCGAAGGAGGCTTGGACTTTACTTCTTTCTTGCATCACATCGGAGTTCACTTTCACAGACATGTTGCAATGGTGGGAATTCGGGGAATAATTGCACTCAATTGAAAATCCTATGAAACTCTATGCTACAAATTTGAGATAACTATCTTTCAAAATTATTAGTGACTTCAAACAGATCTCCACTTTACCATTCCTTTAAAAAATTCCTTTGAAACAACTTCAACAATGGCATCTAATTTCTTGCAATTTTGAAAACTCCACGGATAATAAATTCAACATATTGTCCATCCTTTAGGCTCTATGGTAGCGTTGTTTGCTAATAGTGGATTCCCTCCTTTCATTGATAAAAAATTGCGCTTGAACAATGATTTAACGCCTCCACGAATGGAGCTCATCTCATCGTGTATAACAACATCAAAACTCAACAAAAAATAGGTTGCATTGTAGGATGCAATTCACAGGTTTTATACCATACAACATGTCACACCATACAACAACTAACAAACTTCATACATATTTGTGCTACAATGATCTGACAGTCAAGAAAATAGCGACTAACCGTCGGTTAGTCCATTGTCACTCTCAATACTGCGCACCTGGATCCGATCTCTAACATTTTGGTATGTAAATTTTACTTGCAATCTATGAGGAATGTGCTCAACCCAACAAGATTTGCAAAGCTAGGAATTATTCCCTAGCAGTTCATTATACTCATTTATATGCAACTTACTCTACTCATTCACACACGAATCACAATTGTTCAACATTGGCTCTGATACCAATTAAAGGCAATAAAAAATGAAATTATGAGAAAGAGACATGGTGGAAAAGACCTATAGCCTTAATGTATTGTGTATTTCCAAATAATGGGAATGATAGAATATAAATACATCAAGAGTATGTCTCAATATAGTTAATCTATCTTAGACACACAATCACTTTGGTTGAGTGAATATCTCAACCACACACCAATCTAGGAGCCTAACTAGTTGGAGAGAATCTCTCAACCAACTAGACCTAAACAAACTCCCAATTTTGAGGAACAATCTCATTCTAGAATATACAAGTAGGAATTATTCCAAGTTTATTAATTCATTATTATTTTGGACTTAATGAATTTTTTTTTTTTTTTTTTTTTTTTTTTTTTTTTTTTTTTTTTTTTTTTTAATTATTTATTATTATTATTATTTATTTCCTGAAAGTGTGAGGCCTAACATAGATTTTCGCAATATTAACCCGTGCTTCTAACAAAGATAACTATCCAGTACCATCCATGGAGCAAATACTCTAAATAGTATCTGGATCTGAATTTTTTTCACTAGTAGACGGATTTTCAGGCTACAACCAAGTGCTACTAGCAGAACCAGACATGTTGAATACTACATTCTAAACCAAATGGGGAATTTTCACTTTAAAGAGAATTCCATTTGGATTAATTAATGTTGGTGCAGCTTTTCAAAGAGTGATGGGCATTTCCTTTCTTGGACTTATAGGCCAAATCATTGTTGTTTATTTAGATGATGTTACTATGTTTTCGAAAAAAAGGTCTGATCATGTACGTCATCTAAAGAAAATATTTGAATGGTGTCGAAAGTATGGGGTTTCCCTTAATCCCAAGAAGAGTGTATTTGGTGTGTATGAAGGGATTATACTAGGGCACATCACAACAAAGAGTGGAATCAAGATTCATCTTGAAAGGGTCAAGGCTATTACAAAGATCCTATTTCCGTTGAATAAGAAATCCATGTAGTCTTTCTTGGGAAAAATCAATTTCCTCAAAAAATTAATCTCTGATTATGCTCAAATAGTTAAAACAATACATGAGATGATTAAGAAACATATAGTATATAGATGGGACAAACGGGAGAAAGACGCTTTCGCTCAAATCAAACATGTTATCGTCGATGCACCCACACTATTCAGTCTAGACTATGACAAATATTTCTTGCTCTACACGCTCACTCAATTATAGGAAATGGACGACCTATTTATTTTATGAGCGCTAGTCTACAAGGCCCATAGATAAATTAGCCTGCCATTAATAAATAAGCGTGTGCAATATATAAGGAAGTGAAGTACTTTAGGCCCTATTTACTTAAAGCACATACAACTAGATTTGTACCTCATCTAACAGTGAGAACCCTACTCATACAACAAGAACTGGGTGAGAAGAGGGCTAACTAGATGACTTGTCTTCAAGAATATGATCTGGAATTCAAACTAGTTCATACTATAAAGGGTCATGGCCTATGCAGACTAACAGCCGAAGATAAGGATGTTCCCAAAATAGATATTTTAGGATGGGAGACGGAAATAAAAATGTACAATATTGATCATGTTCCTTCGTCCATGTCCACAGCACCTTGGCACATAGATCTATGGTAATTTTTGAAACATGGCACCTTGCCCTCACACTTATTGAACAAACAGAAAATGGGAATTTTTTTAAAGGCTTTATGATATCAATTGGTCCATAAAGTTTTTTTCGGAAGCACCAAAATGGAGTTCTACTAAGGTACCTTGAGTCCCAAGATACAGAGAGTGTCCTTAAGGACTTACATGATGGACCTAAAGGTGTCCATTATGCAAGTGACACCACAACAAACAAAGTTATGAGGGCTAGTTATTATTTTCCCACTATTTTTAAATATGTGCATTCCTATGATCACAAGTGCCAACCTTCTCAAAAATGTGCCAGTTATGATCAAAGGTAAACCACCCCACTTCTCCTAGTAGCAGTTAAAGAACCATTCCAACTGTTGGGCCTTAATGTTATTGGAGATATTTTCCCACACTCGTCAAAGAAACACCAATATATCCTTACAACGATAGATTACTTCACCCGATGGCCATAGGACTTTCCTATCAGACAAGTAAATTACCAGGAAGTCATTAACTTTTTGCAAAAAAATATCATAACCAGGTTTGGTGTTCCTACTTCACTTGTCTTTGATGTTGAAACATACATTTCATTGTTACAAATTTATGAATTTGCATTGGAAAATGGGATTGTTTTAAAACATGCATATAATTAGTATCCCCAGGGAAATGGTCTGGTTGAGTCAACAAATAAAAATCTTCTTTGTATAACTAAAAATACCATTTTATCTGAACAAAAGAACTAGCATATTGCTTTGACTAATTCTCTATGGGCCGACTGTGTAACTCCAAAGCCTTCCCTAAAAAACTTTCCATAATTTCTAGTGTATGGTGAAGAAGCTATCTTGCCCCTAAACCTATATCTTCCAGCCTTGCATCTCTCCCAAGAGTCACAAGGAAAACCTTGCCTACTGGTTCAGAGCAGGATAAATACTTTACTAAAACTCAAGGAAGAGAGGCTTGTTGTGAAGACAATCCCTTATGCAGACATAAGCGATCTCTAGTCCTATGAGAGGATCTAGAAACAAAATAGACAAACTAATGAAGGCTTTCCTAGTTTATGTTGAAAAATGCAAAGTGAGAGAGAGAAACCTACCTCACTCTAATGTTAATCTCTCAACCTTTGATGATGATCTCAATCCCTTAGCTTCCAGGCTCGCTCCTCGCTATTCCTTGTGTCTGAATACTTGCAAGAGAGATCAAAAGATAATGATATATGCAAAACCATACATAGTATAATTCAAACATAAACTACACGATAGATCAAGGATCATCATGCTAAATGAATGAAGATTTATAACTTATGGAAAGTGAACACCGAATGTATTTGTTATTGAATCAAAAATGGAAGCATACAACAATTGGCTTAATGTTGGAGACCTCCGTTTTAGTTGATTTCCAAGTCCAAGCCAAGACCATTAAAGCACTCCTCCTTAGTTAGATGGGCAACATTTGGGCATTATATCAACATTGAAATGCGGGCAAGCAATGACCAACCATTTGGGGATAGAAGGGACTTGATTTATAGGAAAGGAGAGGGAGCTTGGGATCCAAAAAAGAGGGAGGAAGCTCCACATCTCAAGGGTAAGATCCCTAAAGGTGGAATCAAGGACTAAAAATGGTAGAACTCGATCATATCTTCATTCAACAACATCCAGGTCGCTGTTCTTGAAGATTCTAGGAAGCGAAGCTCCTCCTCCACTTTAGAAATATTGCCTAAAGAGGTTTAACACAAGTTTTCCTATCAAAAGTCATGTTGGAAACGCTAGGTAAATATGTTGTAACAAGCCATCAACACGGGCCATCAGTAGTGCAAAGCGCGTTAATCCTGAAAAACTAGGGTTTCAGACAAATTTCTCCAAAATTTTCTCAAGGAAATTCTTCTTCTCTTCTTCAGGGAGGTTTCTATATGTGTTTCATGGTGAGTACACTGATAGCCTTCATCATTTTGACACTTCAGGATATGGGATGGGAAGTGCAAAAAAATATTGTGTAACAGATGCCCCCTAAAGCATGAAGGAAGAATAGGGAGTGATGGGTGAATTGCTTTACAATTCAAGGCAAGGACTCAAAGAAACGTTGTTAAGAGACCTGCAAATCAAGCATAATACAATATACATATCTTATATAAATATGCCTAACGATACATCTACGAATAGACATATAATAATGCATGAATCCTTGGCATGGACACAACCATCTGAATACAAGGGATCATGTGTATGTATCCACTGCTTGGAAGCAACCATACGAATAGAAAAGATCATATGTGTGGACCCATGGTATGGTCACAACCACTAGTATAGAAGGAATCATGTGTATAATCATGAGTAACTCATAACTCCATGCAACCTAGATTTATCAGATGAAGCCCAGGGTATTCATCTTTGTCTCGGTCCAATAAATGTACAAATGTTATCATGTGAATAGATGTGTTGGGGTCAAACATGATAGAAAACCACATGATTACCGGTCAATGATGTAAACCGTTAACAAGCATGAGAGAAACCACCAATAATGACTATGGCTCTAAAGGCATGACAACATAATCCATGAGTGTGAGCAATGAAGTTGAAGTCAAACACCCAAAGAATCATTTGATCAAAGGCCAATGATGTGAACCTATTGTCGAATGTGAAGAACCTGCCATTGAGACATGCAAGCTCCAAGGTACTGAGATGAAATTTCTAGATCATTTTCCTAGATAATGAGCTGAAGTTGATAGGAGGTGATCTGTCGAAGGAAGTTCATAATGTATCCCACATCAGTGACATGAAACAAAATATATATCGGAGTAGGTAAGAGTGATTCAAGATTATTGAATAAAGGTCAGACAAGGCATAGGTGGTAAAAATTGCAGATGGGACTTCTCTTTAACATATCGGTGACACAACTCTAGAGTTTGGCAACATTTGACTCAACATAGGATCAGAGGTCATGATGACAATATGGTATAATCATATGAGAGGCACGCGGATTCTCAAAACCTAGGAAGGAAATTGATGAGGTGAGGATAACTGAAACCCGACACGAGTGAAAGATAAGTGTCATGTTCAAGAGAGACATGCTTCCTTTTCAAAAAATATAGGATGTGTTCAATTTCATTTTTCCCCACTATTTCTATTGATTACCTCATTAATTTTTATCCAAAGCTTGAAGAGAATAGCATATGCTTGTCATATAATTTCATCCTTTGGATGAATCCATCCTAGTAAGCTTAATGAGTCCTAAGAAGGAGAAACTCAATCTCATCATGGTGATAAGTCCTTCGTTGTTTTAGTTTAATGAGTCTGATGGAGGGGTAACTTGACATATTCTTCATGTTTAGATAGTTTGAAAAAGAGGCAAAAATGAAACTCTAGAGGCCCCTTTTCGTAGATAGTCTCTTGAATCCGAAAAGGTATAAAACAATATTCAAGAGAACCTCTTAGCCACATGTGACTAAGGTATTCCTTTTTCGTACATTAGTCTATCTTAGTCCATAAAGGGGTTAAAATTATACTGAGTAGATGTCTTTCCATTTATTTTTACGAGATAGAAAAGACAATTACTTGGAAATCTTTTCATTGGAGTCTAAAAAGAGCTAAAAGAGGACTCCACTTGGAGGAACAAGTGGGATAAAGGGATAGCAACTGGTTCTAGTCATGATGGAACTTCTCAAAACATGTAAAGGTTAAGAGGCTAGCTAATAAGACCACTCATCACAAATGTTCCCCAGGAAAGGGTAAAAAAACCAAGTGAAATCGTATGATCGGCCAAAGAGATGGTGATGAAGGAATGAAAGAAACCAAGGTTCATCCAACAAAAACAAGTTGATAAAGATGGAAATCATGAGAGGTAGAGTGGGAATGGTTTCATTTTTACAAAAGCTTGAAACATGGGAAACTCTTCTTGTGTATATTTGAATATGGTTTCATTTTTCACAAGCTTGAAACATGAGAAAAACTATGCTTGGATTTGGTTTCATTTTTATACAAGCTTGAAACAAAGATAAACTATGCTTGAGATGAGTTTGCATGCCCCTAGCATAATGACTAAAGTTGAGGTACATGCCCCCCAAGCTTCATTTCATTCACCTAATCAAACTATTGTGGATGGAATGAAGGTTTACTTGTGAGATCAAGTGAAAAACTCGACTATTATTTTATGAGATCTAATCAAAGACTCAAATTGGAAGTGGATTTGTTTCATTTTTTAATTAGCTTGACATAGGAAAAGAACCATGCTCATGACACCTTGTTTCATTTTTTACCGAGCTTGACACAAGTAACGAAACTCTACTTTGACACCTTGTTTCATATTTTAATGAGATTGGCACAAGTAAAATATCTCTTCTCATGAAACCTATTTCATTTTTTAACGAGGTTGACATAGTAAAATAATTATCCTCATGAAACATTGATCACAGCTTATAAGAGGTCATCACTTCCAAGAGGTTCTCATTATATGGGAGAACAACTTGCTCGAAAAGATACATGTCAAGGGATCTAATGGAAAGATCGGGTTCCAATTCCCCCAATACATGACGCACTATAGCACTGACTAGATCATCAGTAGAGGTGGGCATGAAACAGGTGGCCACATAATTAACCTATGGATGGGGTGATACCACTTGCATATAAGGAACATTTAGGGAAGATTTTTGATCGGGAGTCAAATTAGGACCAGCAAACGAAAGTTGATCAATGGCCACAATTCTTCCTTCGTGCCGGAAACATATCACACGAAAGAGAGAAGACACAAGAGCTCCTGTGACATAAACATAGTCATGACCGAGGAGTAAATTAAAATTCAATGGGTCTTGGACAACCATCACGTCGAGATATATCATTTTTCCTCCCAGAGTAATAAGAAACTTTGGAAGGATCCCTAAGGGTTGATTGGTTCCTCTATTAAAAGCTAACATATTCTAGGTAACGAGCACAAGTTTTGGAGAACCTAAAGCTTGCCAAGTAGTTGAGTACAAAATACTAACATATGTGCCTTCATCTATGATTGTGCTAGGTATGGGTATATTATAAGGATGTACCATGATCTAAAAGGGAACATAGGAAGGAAGACGATATCCTGCCAGTTGACTCCAATCAAAGAAAGTGACTAAACTACTTGGAGAGGGTATCATCGGAATGGGAGGAATTCCCTCTTGCTTTAGGGAAACAGGAGGATCCCCCCCCCATACCATGGGAATAGGAGGATTGCCCCCTTGTACCATGGGAACAAGAGGATTTCCCACTAATTATTTGTAATTTGAAGAAGACAGAAGAACTTGAGCAGTATGAACTTCATTCCCTATAGGATATATATGATCAACTGAAAGCAGAATTGGGTTAACCATTTTTTTGATCAATGGTTGGTTGAAATTAGACTCATGGGATTTAGCTTCAAAGAGAGTGGGATTGACCAGAGATGAGTTCTGATCAATCACTTGATAAACTAGTGGAGGGTCGAGGAAAAGCTTCTAATAACTAGTTGAAAGACGAGGTCAAGAAGTAGTAAGTTTATCCAACACTTTAGATGCCTCAGCCATATAAGGACAAAGGTGAATAGGATGATTCCCTTCACGTAACCTACAAGGAAATTTTACTTTTCCCTTTTTCCCATGGACCTTATTATCACTAGTTGAAGGTTTATCACCAACATGATCTCTAGATGTTGATGACAAAGGTCGATGTGAACCTGTGGACCATACTTCTAATACCTTGGGAATACTAGGACATTCTCAAAGAAGGTGGTCACCCTTACAAAGCATGCAAGGGAAATTCACTCTCCAGGGATGATGGGAAGGTTTCTCAACATCAATTACATTGGTAGCAACGGCTATTGAGTTTCCCCTTGCTTATTTTTCTTCTTCTTAATATTCCTTTTCTTTTCTTCTTATCCAACTGTTTACTAGCTTGCAGGATTTTAGAGGATGAAGAGGGAGAAGATGAAGAAAATTGCACAGGAGAAGAAGGAAAACTCTAACCTTAGAATCAAATGTAGGTTGATATGGATAAGGTGGAGGAGAGCCCGATTGAAGAGAAGTTTCGACATTCACAACCATAGGGGTGGAAAACAACCAAACCGACAAACCAATGGTAAATCTAGGAAGGGACAACGTGGCCAAATAGGGAGCACCAACATTTCAAAAAGAAGGAAAAGGACTAGGATTCCTATCTTAGGGGTTTCCTTGGTCAGTAGACTCAGGAACTGTTGCCATTGGTCTCAACCTAAGATCTACTAAGGAGTATTTCCATAGGAAGGATGTTTTTCAGTGATAAATTAATTAATTTTAGAACTTAACAAAAATAAATCAAAAAGGGGTAAACTAGGCATAAGGGTTTACCAAGCAACCATGAACTGCAATATATGCCTTGGTGGAACCAAGAACTTAACGTATGACAACCAATATCCCTGAATGTTGTGTTCAGTGTATCATGGTATACAAGGCGACAGACTTGGTTACCTATGGATGGATAGCAACCTATAGGGGACTTCCAAAAAATATGCAATGGTACATGGGAGTGCAGTTCATAGTAGTGTTGTCTTATGCATAATAATTCGATGAGAGCGTTCCCATATACTTATCATGTGTGGAGTGTCTCAGATATACCCAAAAGTACTGGAGAACAATCCTATACACTTCCATATGTGGAATGGGATTTCACCCCTGGGATACAACACTGGAAAATAACGATAGCTCCTACATTTAACAATGCCATAACATGTCTCTAGCCTGGACCTCTAAATGTTTTCGTTAATGATAAATTCTCCTTAGGTTAATTTAGGTAAATTTTAAGTTTATCTTCGATTAAGATTCTGTTTGAAGGCTCAAAACGATGTCACCTAAACACCTATGATGCAACTATCATGAGAAAAGGATTATTTCCATTTCGATGAAAGCTAATCTAGTAAGGGAAGAGATTTAAACAATGATGCAACAATGAAGAATGCAGTAAACAAACCTTTTCCTAACTAGATCTTTCACTTTAATTTTCCAAATGTAACCACCAAAAGTGAAAAATGATTTCAATTCTTTCTTTCAATGAATGAAAATGCACTTGATGCACTTTTAGCTTTCAATCACTAAACAATGTAATCCATGTCCAATGATAAATCTCAAAAAATGACTTTTTAACGCAATGTGATCTAGTGAACTTTACGAAAATTAAATTATGAGATGAAAACTAAATGAATGCAAAATCAATTTCCTTATGACTGTAAAAGAACTACTACTGCTCAATCAACAGAAAAATGGTATTGTCCCACTCATACAAGTAGAAAACAAATATTTTAATTGACTCAAAGTATGAGAGACTCAGTCAAAATGACATTTTTACCACTTCAAGCATGGGATAAACTTTTGCACAGCAAAAATAAACTGAAGGCAAATAGATAGGATTTGATGCACACAGAGCAGGAGGATGACCTCAAAAATCGCGACACACTAGTATTTTTAGCGAAAACCCTAAAAATTATCACTTTTAAGGACAATGCTACTTTACATGGAAAAACTTGTGTTGGAAGCACTACTTTAACTAGTAAAACCCGTGTTGGACGAGAACCTGAATCAGCACGGGTAGACAGTGGAAGACATGGTTTCCAATGAAACTATACTAAAAAATAAGTGTTGTCAGTGTGACTATGTCTAATAAAAAGTGTGCTGAGCAAGGAAACTTTAGGAAAAACAAGTAAATCTTTAGAAAAACCCTAGACCTGATACCCTAAATGACCCACTACTCAGAGTACAAACTCAAAGGTAATCAAAACCAATGATCATTAAAAGTTCAGCCAAATGAGTCAAAAAGGCCAAATGGAAAAGGAGGGTTTAAAAGGCTATACGCTTCCCAGTAGAATCACCAATTTTTTGTGAAGACAATCCCTTCTGTAGACAAAAGCGATCTCTCTAGTCCTATGAGAGGATCTAGCAACAAATCATACAAACTAGTGCATAATTTCCTACTTTATTTTGAAAAATGAAAAGTGACAGAGAGAAACCTACATCACTTGATGCTAAGTGCTCAACCTTTGATGATGATCTCGACCCCTTAGCTTCCATTCTCGCTCCTTGAATCTAAATACCTGCAAGAGAGACCAAAAGGCAACGAGATATATAAGATCATGCATAGTATAATTCAAACATAAACTACATGACAGATCAAGGAGCATCCTGCTAAATAAATAAAGATTTATACACTTATGGAAAGTGAACACCATATGTATTTATTATGAATAAAAAAGGGAAGCATACAAAAATTGGCTTGATGTTGGAGACCTCAATTATAGTTGATTTCCAAGTCTAAGCCAAGACCATTAAAGCACTCCTTCTCCTTAGTTAGATGGGTAGGACTCAAAATGGAAGAACTCAACCATATCTTCATTCAAAAACATCGAGGTCGGTGTTCTCAAATATTCTAGCAAGTGAATCTTATCGTCCACTTTACGAAATACTTTCAGAAGAGGTTCAACATGGGTTTTCCTATCAAAATCTACGTTGGTAGCACTAGGCCAACATGCTGCAATAAGCCATTAATAGTTCAAAGCGCATTGATCCTAAAAAACTAGGGTTTCATGAAAATTTCTCCTGAATTATCTCAGGGAAATTCTTCTTCTCTTCTACAGGGAGGTTTCTGTATGTGTTTCATGGTGAGTACATTCCTAGCTTTCATCATTTTGACACTTCAGGATAGGGGATGAGAAGTGCGAAAAAATACCATGTAAGAAGGCTCAAAGCCAAAGACCTATTTGTTGTGCATAAGATCTGTATAAAGCATTGGTTTGACAAAAAAATTCGCAGGGGAAAAAAGCTTTGATGTGGGTGATGTAGTTATGAAATGGGATAAACCCCATGAGGACAAAGGTAAACACAATAAGTTCCATCCACTATGGAATTTACCATTCACAATCGAAGAGAGGCTTGGCCATAATGCCTTCAAGCTGAAATCTTTGGACATGAGGATGGGCCCCCTTCTTGTAAATGGTTAAGGCCCTAAACATTATTTTCAGTAGCAGCTAAGAGTTTCACTTCCTATACATTGTTTTTTGCTTTATTTTTATTTTGTTTAAGTTAGTAGTGTGTTTGTTATGTAGTCATGTCATGTCACATCTTGTTTTTGTTAATTTTATATAAATAATACCTGTGTGTAAAGTGCATGTCCCAAACACTTTGTAGTGTAATCAAAGAGAAGTGTGAAAACTGTAATGCTTGTCTTTCTATGTATTAGCCTTCTTTGTTTTGGAAAGTGTCACAGGTTGAGGTAAGTCCATATGGAAAATATAATATGTTCAATAGGAGAACCTTGAGGGAACCTATTACATATGTGCTTATGCTAGCACTTGAACTGCTCAACTTGGCCTATGTATACTTATGTGTCAACACTTGTCCAATCTAGTAGAGAAGGGATAAGTGGGAAATCTAAGGCGAGCAAACTTAAACTAAAGGTCTTAAAATACTTCCCTAAAGGGGAAACCTCCTCTTCTCTCAATAAGTTAGAATCCCTCTTTTAGCCATTGAAAATAATAAGTTTTAATTCACAATCTTATTAAATAAATAAATAAACGGTGAAAGAAGAGAAAGGTTTCCTGCGCAGGGAGGTTAAGGAAGCGACTTCATCGGGATACTGTCCAGGCTCATTGGCAGTGAAGAAATGCTTATGCTCCTGAAGTGAATCCTTCAGGGTAATGTCCAGGCCTGATGGCAATAAAGAAAACTCTATACTCTGAATATTCTAAAACCATTGCACACATTACCCTTTCCTGAATTGAACATATTGTGATACAATGTATCTTTGTGAGTTCAACCAAGTAGAGAAAAGAGAAGATTCTATATATGAAACTAAGTTGAAAATGAGAACTTGGAGAAATCAATAATTCCTTTAGGTCTTACCCTTAACTAAAAGCTATTTCCCGGACAAATAAGTTGAATTTCATCTAGTTGGTCACCAAGTAATGTCCTTGCTACAACACCCTCCAAAATTTCACTACATTCTAATTTTGGAGCCTACTTCATGGTCATATCAAGTGTCTCCTTAGTTGTCAAGTGTCATTTTGTGTTGTTTCATATGTCTTAAGTTTCCTTGAGTTTTCTCAAGTGTCGTCACATTGATTAGAACATCTCTATATGTGTTTTATGGTCATAACAACTTTCTTATTGTAAAACGACACTTTCAGGTCATAGTCATACACACATCACCATTTAAACTTGGCGAATGTGAAAAAAGTGGTGTTTTTATGTATATTAATTATTGATAAAGTTTTTCTAAGCTTTCTCAATTAGTTAGTATGTGTTGCACATATTTTTACATTCAGAATCCATCCTGTTCACCCCTTGACTAATCAGCCAGACTTAGACAAATTTCGGTTTCAAACCGATTCCATTAAGGCCAAGAGTGCATGAGCGCACTCCAAAGCATTGATGGGAGACCCTTCACTATTCAGAAGTTCACCCAACACCCTCCTTGAGAGCCTCAGACATTCCAAAAGCATGAATACTCTTTCTTGTTCCAAACAACACCCTCCAAAAATGTTTAATTCTTCCTTGAGCGAACTCCTTTGACTCGAATAACTATGCCCTCCTTGAGCGCACTCCTTTGACTTGAAGAAGTGTGCCCTCCTTGAGCGCATGGGAACACTTTGAAGACATAAATGTCAATCCTTCAGCCTTATCCAATGCACCATGTTCCCTATTGAACTGCTTGAGTGCATTGGTGCACCCCGAAGGCACGAAGCCCCAACCTTCAGCCTTCAAGAGTGCACCATGCACCCTTCCTGAGGCCTCTTAGGAACATGAGTGAACCCCAAAGGCACAAAGCCTCAACCTTTAGCCTTCTAGAGTGTGCCCTATTAGGGTGTTATAATAATATGATTCATAATTTTGAATTGACTATGGTTAGTCTTGTAATATTGTACATACTTTTGCTTCCTGCAAAATGTTTTCCCATATTAAAATAAAAAAATGTAAAGAGGGTAAGTCCTAAAAGAATAATCAAAGGAAAAAAAGAAATAAAAAGATCAAAAAGGTAAAAAATATGAACCCCACAAAAAGAGATAAAAATAGATCATGAAATTGTGCAAATTCAAATGCCACTTCTTTTACTTTACTTTGAAAAATAATATTGCGTGTAGCTTGTCAAAAATGCCACAATCCATGATGGTCAAATAGTTTAATCTTGATTCATTCATGCTTTAAATTTCATGTTGATAGATAGAGAATAAAGATCTAGCCAAACTATTTAATCTTGGTATATTAGTAGTCATGTAGAGAATAATAATGAGCTCATTAGTTTAATCTGAGCCATTGGAAGTTATAAGGTTAGAATTAGATAGTTATCTTATCAAAAGAAAAAGAAATAAAAGGCCAGCAAGCTGAAATGCACCCAATGAAAGAAGAGAAAATGCTAGGTTAAATAAAGGGTAGGTAGAAGAAGTTTTGTAAGTGCCAAGGTTGCTAAGTAAAAAATCGCTTTCATCATGCTTAATCCTAGTTCTCATGTGCAGAAGGAATTGTTAAAGAGAAAGGACATTCACTAAAGCTTATTTACTAATTTCCCCTCATCTCACTAGACCCCCCACATACATAGTTTATTGATTTCCCCTAATTATCCCTTCATTACTTGTAAAAACCCTTTCCCTTCATTTTGACCTTATTTCCCTTTGTTTCACACATTTCCCTAGATATTACCCTTAAAAAATCATTCCCGCTTCCCAAAACCCCTTTCCCTAGTGTGAAATACATTCCCATCACAAATAATACACTCCCCCCTTATTAATTTCCCCTTTTCCCCTTGAAACCCCACTAAACCCTTTTATCCTATGTTATTTCCTAAAGTCCCGCTTTATAATTCCCCACTTTATAATTCCCCGACACCCTTTAACTCACCAAACCTTGGTAAATAGTTAAAGATTCTTCCATATAATCCATGGTCCCCACCTTTTATTAACCCATTTATTATATTCAAATCTCGTGATTACCTTTTAATTAATCACATTTCATTATAATTAAACCATGGGCCCCACCAACCACATCCCAACTATGTTTGTACAAATTCACCGTGCGATATCCCTCTGATATCCCACCTCAAGATCCAATGGCGCATATCCATATCGTAGTTTCATCATCTGAGAGTTAACAGTCCAAAGGCATGTGAGTTTTGTGGTTTTGGCCGAGCACTATTTGTCTACGTGCTGGCACTAGGTTATATTTTGTGCTCATGAAAAATACCGCCCCCCACCCAAAAGCGGTGCAATATGGCCTAAAACTGCCTCCCCGTGTAAAAGAAAAGATGCCCATTGTTCATTTGCCAATTCTCATGCCAAAATGTAACTGTTGTTGGTTAAAAGGCCAAAAAAACCCCATTTTTCTCTTTTCGCTCATTTTCATTGCAAACCTCTGTTAAACAATTTTGATACCTTGAACCTCTATGAAACCATTTTTACCAACTTTTGCCACCTGAAGACGCTGCAGACACCAAATTGAAGCAACAAATTGACAATTGAAGCCTCAAAAACCTCTGCTGCTACCGCAGAACCCTGTCTGCACACCAATTTCCAGGTATTCTTGAAAGAACGAGAACAACCATGTATATTTGAGATATGCACAGTAATTACTAAAGGGTTAATTAATTAAATTAATTAAGAAACCTTGCTAAACTAAAGAAAAAACTAATGTGCATCAAAACCCCTTTTCTACAGATTGTAATTACCCTCCCCATAGTTCCAGACCTTATAACCTTACTCCTAAAGCCAAAGAAAAGGTAATTTAGTTGAATAAACCAAATTATGGCCTCCCAAATCTCTTTGGATGTAAGACCCCTGCAAACCCCTCACCTAGATATTGACCACCTCCCATTAGCCAACATAGGATTTCAAATTAAGAACATAGCTTCCCCTAGCCACGTATTGAAACTCCACTGGTGAAGTAAAGATAAGTTCGTTAACCAAAATGATGACATTCACATATGGGAATCAAATTTTCCCAAGTAATTTTTCCCACAAGTACACCTATTCCCATAAATCATCAATTGCTGCCAAGCTTGCTATGTTCCAAGTCAAAGAGCCATAGTCTCCCATGACCAATAGGTTTTATTCACTATTACTGCAGAGTCAATAAATCAATTTCTACAGATCCAGCCAGGCCCAAATGAGACCCCACTTTCCATTGAAGGCTTACTTGAACTCTACACCAAGCTAGACCTTCCCAAGAAAGCTTAGATCTTTCACACTTTCATCATTGAAGAATCTCATACTCCAACAGACAATCCTCCATATGTTGCCACCATTTTCTCTGAGAGAGGTAAACAAATTATAACCATGCTCTCTTGCATTCTAGGGTACACCACTGATGAACATGTGGATGAGGTTGTTCTTGCTTTCCTTTGTATATTTTGCCCAGGCAAGCCTCCTGCTATAGTTTACAAATTTTCTTAGTTCATAGAAAACAAAATCCATGATTAGTTTATCAGATTACGAAATGAGAGAGTGTTCAACTATTCATTAGTATTATTTCACATGTTCTTATACTTTCAGTCAGACAAGTTTCCAGTCAACATCCAAAAGTTAGACACCAAGGGCAATCCAAGATCTGTCATCTTTTGGACACCATTGATCCAAATATATTCCACTGTTTTCACTTATAAAGAGTTCATTGATTCATTTGTTCATCCAGTTATAAACATGCTAACCAGTAGCTATCAACCAAAAATTAATGAGGAGATTAAGAGAGTTCTATAGTTGGCTAAGAATAGTAGAGTGGGAGATAGGTATCTATACCAGGACCATATAGAAATATGGATGCCAACTCACTCCTACAAGCTGCCTAAATACCTCCCCATGAGGATATTTGCATTAGAGTATTTCAGGAAAATCATAAACTTTGATGAGCTTAATTTCCTTTCAGATAGGAAGAAAACCCAGTTTAAAATCAAAAACCAATTGGGCCCTTTTATTTGTAATAATAGGGAAGCTGGACAAGAGGCAAAGAAAATCTTACAACAGATGAACTTCAAAAGAAGTTTTATGTGGTAGTATGAGCCTAATGGAGTCATAAACAAGTTAAGGTACAAACTCAAGTTAAGTCCCTTCATACATGACCCTGAGCCAGATATTGAAAGATATGCCAACCAGTCAGAATGGTTGGAAAATACTTTAATAGATGTGGAGAATACCTTAATTGATGTGGAAAATTAGATTGGTACTAGTTCCTTTTTGCAAGTTCCATCCCTACAAGAACATACTCCCATTCTACAAACTCCAACCAATGAGCACATAAATGTAAAAAGAACCAGGGAAGAAGGTTCTAGCTGTGGGATGGACACTACATATGACATATTTGAGATCAGTTACAGGGACAGGTCCAAGCTTAATCCTGTAACTAAGCAAGAAGACACCATTGAGACAGTAGAAATCACTAATACTGAAACAATGGTTGGAAGGAGTAAAGTTCCAGCAGTTTCAGAGGAAACTCATCTGCCTTCTACCTCAAACACTCAACTTATTGAAAAGCAGCTCAGTATTGAAGTCTCGTCATCTAGCAGGCTAGTGGATAAAGAGAAAGATATAAAAGAAAAGTACAAGGAAATCAAGTTGAGGAATGAGGCATTAAAGGCTGAAACTTATGCCCAGTACTTCAAACAAACACTTGCAAATCAAAACGGATTAATGTCAGCCTTTGAAATTAAGATTGGTAAGATGAAAATGACATTTATGGAGCCTACAATCCAGCAGCCCAGATCATCAACATACTACAACAAAAAAGATTTTGAAGTTTTGGTTAGGGATGTTTACCCTATTGACCAGATTGAGTTCCATAAACAGGCCAATGAAATGATTTATTCCACCACGACTAACAAAGAAATGACTATGCAAAAACTTCAAAGCTAACTAGATAATATCACAACACAACTTAAGCTGGAAAAGGCATCTCACAGGCCAAGGATAATAGAATCAAGTCATTGGAAGACTCGGTGATTGAAATTGGGTATAATCCCAATGATGTCAAAGCTGCGGAAAAACTGATAAAAAGGAAAAATGAGGATATTACTGCTTTGAAGAAGCAACTAAAGCTGCCTCATTCAGAACATCCATAGACCAAGGATGTCCTATAAAGCCAAACCCAACAGGAGGAAATGATGGATCTCATTCTTCAATTAAATGATCAATTGAAAGAAATGGAGAAGTAATTGGATAGTTTAATACAATTGAAATAGGCCAACCTCGAGACAACCACTACCAATGCTATCCCTACAGTCACTACAGTAGTTCCATCAACTTTGGAAACTTCATTGGCCCCCACAACTCCACTAGCTACATCACTTCTAGCTGTAACAACATCTACATTAGCAACAAGTTCAACAACAACAATAGCTCAGCGAAGTGATGAGGCAAGTAAATTGGTAAAATCCATGGAAGACATGTTCATTCAAACCATTGAGATAAATATACTCAAAGAAGAGATGTGTTGGATGTGGAGCATGATTGTTCAGAGGTCTTTGTTTCAGTCGGATGCATACCCGAGGAAGTTTGTACACCCCTAAACGCAGGGGGTGCGGGGGGACCAATTCCCCTTGGCTGGGGGGTCCAGGGGCCAGCGGTCCCCTGAAGCTAAAAACAGATGTAAAATTGCCTTGTAAAAGTATAGTAATTTCTAGTCAATCTAGGCCGTTCATTAGGCAGATGATCTGACGGTAGAACTTATGTTTAGTTTAGGGTTTTTTGCCTTAGAAGGCAACCCCTCTCTTTGTATGAGGGCATTGTATTTGAGGCTATCTAATAGATGTGTATTCTCTGAGCGAGAAGCAGAGAGGTGAGACTGTGAGAGAAAATAGAGGATATTACAGCAGATCTATTGTAGGTTGTGTCTCTTCATTTTGCTGGATAATAAAAGGAAGGACTGGCTGTTCGGGGTGGACGTAGCCCAAACTGGGTGAACCACATATATCTGTGTCTCTCTTGTTTTATGCATTTTTGTGTTTATATTTCTACAATATTTTATGTGTTCCATTGCTCCGTAATATATAATTTTCAAACAATAAGGAGTCTAGAAGATGAGAAGAAACTGGCCCAAATTATGCACAAAAGTGAAGTACATAAGTCAAACAAGTTGACTGAGAGGATGAAGAATTTGGAGAAAGAGTTAACATTGAAGGAGCCACTTGCCCAAGCTAAAGAACAACTATGGGTCAATATCATTGACTCTTCCAATGATATTTGGCCATCTATACAAGTCATCTTTGAACAAAATGATTTAGTCAAAGAGGCTACTGAAGCAATTCAGAGAGTTAAGGTTGAACTTGGAGACATGCCAGAAGAAGCTTCAATGATAATCCAATTCCTTAACTCTAAAAATAAATATGAATTGCAGGAGCTGGACATAGCTGACAAGACTGGCACTATACTAGAGGTGAAGAAAGTGCTCACCAAGAGGAACTTAATGATGCATCTTGAGGACAAATTCCAAACCATGAAGCTGGTTATAGGCAAGTTCATGGTTAAATTCGATGCTTTGAGGCAGAAAGGTTTGCCACATCCCTTGGTAATAAATGATATGTTAATGCCACATGAATACTATAATAAGAAAATAAGAGAAGTGGCAAGAGATCAAGCCAATAATTCTTCTATGAAAGGGATGCCTATAGGAAAGGTTCTATACCAGACTTTTGAGAACCCATTTTACATCCATCATGAGGTAAAACACCTTTTTGTAAACAAGCCCACCTTTGCAAACTACACAGAAGAAGATGAAGTCTATAGAAGAATGGTAAATATTAAATTGCCAGACATAGAAACTTGGGAAAAGTTAAATGATTTACTGTGAAATTGCAAGGTAAAAGTGGATACAGAACAGCGAAAGAAAAGCAATAGGTCAGCCTAGTCAGATAGTATCAGATGAAAGAGTATCAATTAAAGGGAAAAGTAAAAAGAACAGTCAGCATGGAAGACAAACAACAAAGGAGAAAAGGCAACAAAAGATATGACAACAGAGCCAAATAAACAGGGACAACTTACAACAATTACATATCCGTCTCTATCTTCTTACATGAAGATATTTCTTTTTCCTAGAACAATTCCCAAAATAGTTTGGGATATTTTGTAACTATTTTTGTATAAATACTTCATAAATCTAAGTATAGAGGGTGGATTGCTAGACGTTTCTATAGTTGTATTGATCTGAAACCTGAGGTTTCATTGTACCATTTTTTCAAGTCAGCAGAATGGAATGAGTAATAAAGACATTGCATTACAGGATTCATGTGTTGGGCCACTTCAGTGAAGTATTTTCTTTTTGTCAAATTGTTATTTTCTTAAGTGTTTCACAAACTTGCATGTTATTTAAATTGGATGAAATAACTAGAAATTTATTACAGAATTTGTTTAAGTACACCCTGTCTTGAATAGTTAATCATTTTAATGTTTTATTCTGATATCCAAAGTAGGGAATCCTTCATTGCTCCATAGTTTTGATTCACCCCTACCATTTCCTTCATTATCTAGTTTGAGGAACCCTTAATTAGTCCTTGACCCTGATTGAAAACCACTTCACCTTCTAGCCTAAAAGATCTTAATTTACTTAGCTAGCTTGACCTGTAAACACTATCTTTAGAACTTGATCCAGTCATGTTTTCTTAACACTTGACCCCATATCCCAAGGGTAAAAGACATCCCTCTATCCATCTAAGTCAATGATTCCACCACCAAATCAAAATCAAAACCCAATCAAAGCATAAGTAACTAGCCTAAAATCAATTAATTAAACAAAGTTAGATCATAAAGAGAGAGCCCTCTCTGAGCATTAGGAAGGCTAGATCTTGATCTCAAAAGTAGGTTTGTGGTTACCTCTATCATTTCTTTCACAACAACTCTAGGGAAATTTTAGAGTGATAACATATTGGTGACCATACTAGGGACCAATTCTCAGTTTAATAGAACTTTAAGGAAATCTTAAATCTCATCTTTTACACCTTAAGGTCATTTTAGAGTTAAATTTTTTTCATAAAACAATTAAAAAATTAAAATTCTGCTCCCAAAAGAACACGATATACCAGGGCAAATCCAGATCCAAACCTTGCTATAATAGTTGATGATCCTAATAGAATTTTAAGAAAACCAAAAAAAGTAGAAACTCAAGGAAGTAGTAGTTAGTTAATTAAAGAAAATTCACTCCCCAAGGAGTTATCAAGTTTAGAGGATATTCAGTTTGATTTATCATTTGAGCTTTCTTTGTTTAGAACCAAATCTGAAAATTCAATTCATGATATTGTAATAGACACTAATTTTATTCAATTCATTGAGTCAAAGAAGGTTCCTATACATCCAGATTTAGATCAACGTGCTTTGGACACTTTTGATAAACTAGAAGCTTTAACCTCAACCTTGATAAGGCATATTGATGAGGACTATCTTCAACAATCAGTTGAATTAGCTGCCTTAACTGTTGCTACCCCTGAAATTTCTATAGAGTCTTCAAAACTTGTAAATACAACTTCATTTACTACCACCTCACCTATAATATCCACCACACTTCACTCCCCATAACCATTCGTACCTCAGCTTCCTCCCCAACCAAACATCTCAAGTTCATCTAGTTCATCTACACCCATCTCAAGTTCTTATCTAAGCACCACTACTTTGCCCCCCAGTCAAACCAAAATCTCAGCCATGGTAGATAGATATGCACCTTTGGTCTTACCAGCTCAACTACATGCCATGCCCCAAGACTACCAAAGTAAAATATTTTTGTTTGATGCTACTAGTCAGTATACTGCCCAACAACATGTGAATAAAATGACTGAATTGTTGAGATTTTCTGTTTCATATATTAGGCAAAAATCTCTAAAGAATGACAACAATAGGAATTTGTTGCTAAATTAGCTCCAGGTTGTTGGGAGAGAGTTAATGCATCCTATATTTGTTGTGAGAGGATTTATGAGGCAGTTAGATTCTCTTTGCTATAAATTAGATGTCCATACGGATTGTTTGAGGTGTGAGAGTTTGTGAGGAAAATATTATTTTGTAATCTCCTGTTTGATTAATAAAGATTGCCGATGCCTATGTTTGGTGGACGTAGCCCAGATTGGTTGGGTGAACCACGTTAAATTGTTGTGTCTCATGTGCATGATTTTAATAGCTGTGTATATGTTTTTTGTCTTTTGTGCATCTTGGTTCTAACAAATGGTATCAGAGCAATGTTGGAGTGCTGGTGCGTAGAATTGTTGGTGTGTGATTTAACTGTTGTTCAACAGAATTGTTGCGTGGAGAGGAGCGCATGATTGCTAGTTTATTCATTGAAGTGAAGGTGCACATTTAGTATTCATTGATTGTTGTATGCGTGGAGGTCATTGTTTCCAAAACTGTGTGTTCAGCTGATGTGTGGACCTGCGTAATGGCAGCTGGCCGCATAAAGTGTGTATGACGTAGCTCTAGAAACCAACAAAAAAGGAGTTTATCATCTTTTGGAATTTGTGGCGTCCCTTGTCTGCTGCACAAAAATCATATTGTTGTGCGTGGAGGTATTGATTGTTGGTGCGTTGGTATTCGATTGATTGCTGGTGCGTTGGTATTCAATTGATTGTTGATTCGATTAATTGTTGGTGCTGGTGGAGACCCGCGTGGAGGTTGTTTACCAAACCTACGTGGAGGTGTTATTCAATTAGTGCTGGTGCATATTGCTGAGATGTAGCTTATGAATAGAGTAGAGTATGCATACTGCTGCATGGAGGAATTTTTAAAACCTGCGTGTAGTTTTTTTTCTGTTGTTCTTGCCAACCTTTAATGCGTAGTGCTGGTGCGTATTTTGGGATTGTCTGCTGGTAAAACTGCGTTGGTAAAACTGCAGTTGTTGTTTGGTTTTGTTCTGAGTGATTTTCCATTAGCGCGAGTTTGTTGGTTAAACAATAGCTCAAAATAAATAAAAAGGCGCATTTTTACTTGATTAAATACGCCAGTGCTCCATTGGCGCATTGTTCCAGTGCACTTTGATACTCAGTTTTTTGTATTGTAACTCAGTTTTCTTTTTAAAAAAGAAAAGGCTGTGTCATATAAGGCATAGGCAATTTTTTATATATTAATTGCTGGTTTTTTTAAAAAGTTGGATTTTGAGATTATTGTTTTTTGGTTGATACAAGATGGCAAAAACTCAGAGTGCCCGGTTTGAAATTGAGAAGTTTAATGGCAAAAATAATTTTGAGATCTGGAAGGTGAAGATGTACGATTTGCTTGTCCAACATGGTGTGGCAAAGGAGTTGTTGGGCAAATCCAAACAGCCTTACAACATCACAGATAATGAGTGGGCCGAGATGGATGAAAGAGCAATAAGTGCAATTCGACTGTGTTTGGCAGATGATGTCCTGTTTAATATCGTGTCGGAAACAACAGTTACTGGTTTGTGGACGAAACTAGAGAAACTATACATGACCAAATCCTTAACCAATAGGATTCTCCTGAAGCGATAGTTGCACAATTTGCATATGAAGGAAGGTACATTGATTGCTGATCATTTAAATGCTTTTAATACTCTTTTGGTGCAATTACAAAGTACATAAGTAAAAATTCAATCTGAGGATAAAGCTTTTACTTTATTGTGCTCGTCGCCCGAGTCATGGGATCATTTTGTTACTTATATAAGTCTTAGTTCATCAGAAACTATTGAGTTTGATGATGTAGTTGCATCCTTATTATCGAAAGAAACAAGGAGACGGTCGCATTCAGAAACCTCTACATCAGAAGCTATGATGGTTAGAGGTCGTTCGAAAGAAAGACACTCCAGTAGGCCAAGTGACTCTTGTTCAAAGTCGAAAGGGAAGAAGAGTAAGGTAAAATGTTGGTTTTGTGGCAAATCAGGGCATTTAAAGAAGGACTGCTGGAAGCAACAACAGCAAAATTCAAAAGCAAATTCTTCAACAGAGAAGAAGGAGGCAAATACGACAGATACAGGTTCGGCATCTGGTTCAAGTATGAGTGATGAAGTATTATCAGTTAATGTGTCAAATCATGATCAACATTGGTTGTTATATTCTGGTGCATCAAACCACATGTGTATCCATAGAATGGTTTAAGACATATAAATCAATTAATGATGGAGTTGTGTACATGGGTAATGATGTAACATGTAATATTGTGGGGATTGGGAGAATACAACTACAAATGTTTGATGGGACAATTAAAATGTTAACTGATGTGAGGCATGTACCAGATTTAAGAAAAAAATTGATTTCATTAGGAGTACTTGATTCAAATGGATATAAGACTGTAATTCAAGGCAAAGTAATGAAAATTTACAAAGGAATTTTACTAGTTATGAAAGCTAAGAAGGTAGGAAATCTATTTCAATTAGAAGGAGGTACAAGATCAGATTTTGTGTCTACGATGTCTGAACATGACAGTAGTTCCATTCACTTATGGCATCAAAGATTGGGGCATATGAGTGAAAGAGGGTTAAAAATTTTGGCTGATCACAAGTTACTTCCAAATCTAAAGTCTGGAAAGTTAGATTTTTGTAAGCATTGTCTGTTTGGAAAACAAAGTAAACAAAAGTATAAAATAGGCAAACATACTAGTAAAGGAATACTTGATTATATCCATTCAGATGTCTGGGGTCCAGCCCCTACAACCTCATATGGTGGTCCGTCATATTTTGTATCGTTTATTGATGACTTTTCTAGGAAAGTGTGGGTCTACATGTTGAAAAGGAAGTCTGATGTTTTTTCAGTTTTCAAGCAGTTTAGAGCATTGGTAGAAAACAACAATGGTAGAACAATAAAATGTTTAAGAACTGACAATGGTGGTGAGTTTACTTCCAAGGATTTTGACAACTATTGCAAGCATGCAGGGATCGAGAGACATAAGACCACGATTTATACTCCTCAGCAAAATGGAGTTGCTGAATGCATGAACAGGACTCTTCTAGAGAGAGCAAGGAGTATGTTGAGTAATGTCGGGTTGCAAAAGGAGTTGTGGACGGAAGCGGTGGCAATAGCTTGTTATGTGATAAACCGATCTCCATTGACGGTGATAGGCTGCAAGATTCCACAAGAGGTATGGAAAGGACACCCTTGTGACTATTCTAAACTCAGAGTGTTTGGTTGTGATGCATATGCTCTAGTGCCTAAACATTAGTGAACTAAATTAGATCCAAAGTATAAAATATCTTTGTTGGGTATGGTGTTGGAACAAAGGGATATAGATTGTGGGATCCCACTACCCACAAAATCATCATCAACAGAAATGTAAAGTTTAATGAATCCTCTCTTGTATAGTTAGATGTAGATAGTAGATTGAAACACGATGATGTATCTGACTTTCAGCACATTTAGTTTGATAGCATTTCTAATGATAGTCATGATGACCATAGTTTAGATACTAGTCATGAACAGGTTTCAGAATTAGAACATGAATAGGGTTCATGTTTAGATCATGAACAGGTCTCAGATACTGATCATCAAGAAGTTCCTACAGATGGTAGTCAGCCAATCGAGGAAGCGCCAGAAACATCCTTAAGGAGGTCAACAAGAATCAAATGGTATGATGATTATGTTACTTCAGTTGCATTTACTGCTAATGACGATGAACCTCTGAGCTATCAAGAAGAAATAGAAGGTTCGAAAAGTGACAAGTGGAAAGCAACCATGAAGGACGAAATGATGGCCTTAGGTAAGAACGGCACATGGGATCAGGTTGAGCTTCCGAAAGACAGGAAAACTGTGGGATGTAAATGGGTTTTCAAGATGAAACGGGGTGTGAATGATACGGAAGACAGGTACAAAGCGATTTTGGTTGCAAAAGGGTTTTCTCAGAAAGCCGACATTGACTTTCATGAGATTTTTTCACCAGTGGCTAAAATTGTTTCAATTAGAATTGTGTTAGCATTAGTGGCTTTGCTTGATTTAGAGTTGCAGCAATTAGATGTTAAGACTGCATTTCTACATGGAGACTTAGATGAAAAAATATATATGGAACAACCGGAAGGGTTTGTTCAGCATCGCAATGAGAAATTTGTCTGCAGGCTCAAGAAGTCATTATATGGCCTGAAGTAGTCGCCTCGAAAGTGGTATAAGAAGTTTGATTCTTTCATGTTGAGTCAGAAATATGTTAGAAGTGAATATGATCATTGTCTTTATTTTAAGCAATTTAAAAATGGCATATTCATTATCTTAGTATTGTATGTTGACGATATGATTTTAGCAAGCAAAAGCATAGAAGAAATCAACAGGTTGAAGGCTCAGATGGCAAGGACATCTGATATGAAAGATCTAGGAGCAGCAAGACAAATTTTGGGCATGGATATTTTCAGAGACAGGAGCAATGGTAAGATATGGCTATCACAACAGAAGTATATTGAGAAAATACTTTTGAGATTTGGTATGAATAATGTGAAGCCTGTGTCAGTCCCTTTAGCTTCCCATTTTAAGCTTTCTTTGAGTTTATGTCCTAATACAGATGAAGAAAAGGATTATATGTCTCGAATTCCATATACCAATGTAGTAGGGTGTTTAATGTATGCGATGGTTTGTACTCGACCAGATATTTCACATGCAGTTGGGGTTGTCAATAGGTATATGGAAAATCCGGGTAAAGAACACTAGTCAACAGTGAAATGGGTGCTTCGGTATTTGAGAGGCACAAGTAGTTATTGTATCACTTACAATAAGAGTAGTGAATTTATTTGCGGATATGTTGATTCCAATTTTGCAGGTGATTTGGATAAGAGAAGGTCAAATTCAGGGTACGTCTTTACTCTTGCAGGTGGAGCTATCAGCTGGGTGTCAAAGCTACAGAATATTGTTGCTTTATCCACTACTGAAGTAGAATACATTGCTGCTTCTCATGCTTGCAAAGAAGCGATTTGGTTGAAAGGTTTGTTTGGTGAATTTGGTAGGTTGCAGGACAACATCAAGTTATTTTGTGACAGTCAAAGTGCAATACATTTGGCTAAGAATCCGACCTATCATAGAAAATCAAAGCATATACCGATCAAGTACCATTTTGTAAGACAGGTTATCACTAAAAGGGGAGTCTCTCTTGAAAAGGTGCATACAAAGGAGAATTGTGCAGACATGTTCACGGAACCAGTTTTGTTAGAGAAGCTATGCTGGTGTTTGGCTTCTCTTGGCTTGCAAAAAAGATAAAATAATAAACAAACAAGGTATCAGGCTAATTGTTGTCAAGGTGGAGATTGTTGAGATTTTTTGTTTCATATATTAGGAAAAAATCTCTAAAGAATGACAACAATAGGAATTTGTTGCTAGATTAGCTCCAGGTTGTTGGGAGAGAGTTAATGCATCCTATATTTGTTGTGAGAGGATTTATGAGGCAGTTAGATTCTCTTTGCTATAAATCAGATGTCCATACGGATTGTTTTAGGTGTGAGAGTTTGTGAGGAAAATATTATTTTGTAATCTCCTGTTTGATTAATAAAGATTGTCGATGCCTATGTTTGGTTGATGTAGCCCAGATTGGTTGGGTGAACCATGTTAAATTGTTGTGTCTCCTGTGCATGATTTTAATAGCTGTGTATATGTTTTTTGTCTGCTGTGCATCTTGGCTCTAACATGAATTCTTTGAATTACACGAGATTGATGAGTCTGATGTGAAAATGAGGTTATTTTCCCAAACACTAGTAGAGGATTTTAAGAAATGGTTCAAAGGTTTACCTACTAATCATATTGTTGATTTAGCTGCTTTCCATAGATTGTTTATTGATAGATGGGAAAGAAAGAAAAACCCTTTACAAATATTGTCTGAATATGAAAACATTAGAAGAGCTCCTAATGAATTTGTTCAGGACTATTTTAGTAGGTTCAACAATACCTACAATGCAATCCCTGGAAATATTAAACCTCCACCAGACTTAGCACTAATCAAATTCCCTGATGGTTTTGACATTGATATGTCTTAGCAATTGAGAGAAAAAAACCTTGAAACCTTGGAACAGATGCAAAGTAATGTTGTTAGTGTAGAAGAAAATTTATTAGCTATGAAAGCTAGGATGTGAAATGATAAAAGAGTTACCATTAAAGAGGAACCATCCACTTGAGATGGTAAAATAGATAGTTTAGTTAAAAGTGTAGAAATGATAATGGATAGATTAGAAAATATGGAAAGGAAATCTCGGTGGGAAAGTCAACAAACACCTCTAATTAGAAACACCAACTTCGGGAAAAATCCTAATACTGGAAAAACAAGAGATGCAATACCAGATCAACAGATTAGACTACCTTTCCAAGAAAATTATGTTGAAGGTTCACAAAACCATGAAGAAGAGGAGGACACCTAGATAAACCTATTAGGGATTAAAAACGAAGATGTTGCTTTTCTTGCTCAGGAAGAACAAGAATTGTACATGTTACAACAATTACAATTGGAAACTGGAGAATCCTTTGATTACAAACAAGGCTATGAATTTTCTATCTATGAAGTTCACAAACAGTATAGCCTTAGAAGCAAAAAGAATATAAAAGTTCCCACTAAGAAATCAGTCCAAACCCAAACTAAAAAGATAGCAGAAGCTCATGTGACCAAAGTTCTACAAATTCTCCCTAGAGGAACTCAAGAGACTTCCAGCCCAAAAATTGTAGATATAACTTCATGTGAAACTCAAACGTCAACTGTTACTCAGACTATTCCAAACAAGAGAAGTCAAAATAAAATTGCTAATACACAAACTAAATTACCAAGTGTTGAAAAAGGAGATAAAAGTACACAAACCACAATTGCTAAGGGAGATCTCATACAATCAAGCAAAACTCAATTGCCATTCAACATTAAGACTAAGATAGCCAAGTTGAAAATATCAATTCCTTTGACAGAGCTGGTGAAAAATGAATCATACAAATCACAAATCACTGAAACACTAAATTTAGGTGAAGGAAAAGATGTTGTAAAACTTAATGATGATCAACCTGAGTTATTGTTTGGTCTAGAAGGAAATGGAAAACATCAACAAGGGGGTATCCCTCCATTCTAAATTAGCTTAAATGTTCATGATAAAATCTTACATAATGCTATGCTAGATTTAGGGGCATCCCACAACCTAATGCCTAAAGAAATCATGGAGAGATTAAACTTAGATATCACTAGACCATACAAGGACCTGTTTTCCTTTGATTCTAGCCAAGTCAAATGCCTTGGCCTGATTAAAGATTTGTGTGTAACTCTAGTCTAGTGCCCAACAAAGAGTATTGTTATGGACATAGTAGTTGTTGATATCCCACCCAAGTATGGAATGCTATTATCTCACTCATGGGGAGAAAAATTGCAGGGATATCTACAATTAGACATGTGATATGCTACCATCTCTGTATTTGGTAAGCAAAGAAAAATTTATAGAAAAAACTTGATGAAATACATGGTAAGTAGTTCAGAAAAACCATAGAATTACCTTATATACTTCGTGCATTCTAATATGGTCTCATTTATCTTGTATAATTAAGACAGTGGCAAAAATTAAATCACAGTTGTAGAAGAAAAATACAAAGCACGTGATAGTGAAAACATATTTCAAGAGTCTCTATGGAATTTATATTTTGATGGCTCTGTAAATAGATTAGGAGTAGCTGCAGGATTTTGGATTCATAACATGGAAAATAATCATTATGAAGGCCATGCCTTTAGATTAAACTTTAAATGCACAAACAACATGGCAGAGTATGGAGCTTTAATCTTAGGACTACAAATTTTAAGAAAGCTTGGAGCCAAGAGAGTTTCTATCATGGGAGACTCGGAATTGATTATAAAACAAATTAAAGGAGAATACTCTGTGAATAATCCCATACTTAGCCAATACAGAGAAACTGTTCTATATCTGATTAAGTAACTTCTTGAAACTAATTTTGCTGATATTCTTAGGAAACAGAACATGCAAGCTCGCAGTTTCGCTACTTTTGCTAGCACTTGCAGATTACCTTTTCAGCCCAACCACTAGTACATTGTTGAAGTAAGACATAGACTTGTTATACGTGATAATCTAAAATATTGGCATATTTTTTCACAAGATTCTCAAATCCATGATTTCATGAATGCTGAGGGAGAGTTTCAAAACTGTAACATAGATACTGATTGTACAATAGATAACACCATAAATAGTGAGATAGATATAAATTCTTTAGATGTAGATAAACCCTCTAAATTCACCAAAGTAGAAATATATAACTTAGAAAAGGTAGAAATAGAAGAAATAATCAATGATGATTTTAAGATTTTAAACCTTAAAAATAAATTTTTGCCTAAAGGATTAGTCCCATTAGAATATCTGTTTGATTCAAATGATGTAGCCAAGAAACCAAAAATGAAGCCTTTAAGAGAAAATATAAAAGAATGTAACATAGAAACAAAAGAAAAACCCAAGATTATCAAAATATCGAAAGCATTACCTCGAGATGAAATGGTGAAATACAGAAGTCTATTCAAAGAGTTTCAAGATGTCTTTGCCTAGAGTTATGAAGACCTTAAGTCTTATGATACCAACATTATTCAACATAAGATACCCATCAAAGAAGATCAGAAACCCTTTAAACAAAATCTTAGGAGAATTAATCTAGTTCTTATGCCATTAATTGAAAAGGAAGTAAAAAGGATGTATGATGCACAAATCATAGCACCAACTAGATATTCAGATTGGGTATCTAATTTAATCACTACTAGAAAGAAAACAGGAGAAATTAGACTCTATGTTGATTTCAGAAACTTGAACAAAGTATCACTAAAAGATAACTATCCCCTCCCTAAAATGGACCACATTCTCCAGAGGGTAGTAGGGTCATCCATAATTTCATTGCTTGATGGATTCTCTGGATATAACCAAATCTTAGTTCAACTAGAGGATTAAGCAAAGACTGCATTTACCACTCTCTGGGGTACTTTCATGTATTTAAAGATGCCCTTTGGATTACTAAATATTGGAGCAACATTCCAAAGAGCAATGGAAATAGCTTTTGCAAAAGAAAACCATGGCTTTCTAGTTGTTTACCAAGATGACATCACAGTGTTTTCCAAATCAAATAATGAACATCTAGATCACCTAAGAAGAGTTTTTATTAAATGCAGAAAATTTGGCATTTCCTTGAATCCGAAAAAGACACACTTTGGTCTAGAAGAAGGTAAACTCTTGGGACACTTAATATCAAAATATGGAATTAGAATAGATCCAACAAGAATAGAGGCAATCCTAAACATAACTCATCCTAGAAACATCAAAGAATTACAATCATTTTTAGGAAAAATAAATTTTATTAGAAGATTCATTTCTAACTTGGAAGAATTAATCAAAGAATTAAATAACATGTTAAAGAAAGATTTAGCACTTAAATGGATAGTAGAGGCTAAAAATTCTTTTGAGGCAATCAAAGAAGCCCTTACTAAAACACCAATATTCATAAGTCCTAATTTCAAAAAATATTTTATAATTTTTTCTTTTGCTTCAGAACATACTATTGCAATAGTCTTGTTGCAAAAGAATGATCAAGGCTATGAGCAGCCTATTGCATTTTTCAGCGAATCTTTGAGAGATGTTACACTAAAGTACAACATAATGGAAAAACAAGCACTTGCTTTAGTAAAATCTATTAAAGATTTTAGAGTGTACATCTTATAATCACACATCATTGCTTATGTTCCAAATTTGGTAGTAAAGGACAATTTGACACAGAATGGGCCTGAAGGAAAGAGAGGCAAATGGATTTCCACCATTTTGGAATATGACATAGAAAGAAAGCCTACAAAACTTATCAAAGGCCAAGGTTTAGCTAAACTCATGGCTGAATCGAACTGTCAAGCCTTAGATATAAATGTCATTGGTGCCCTAGTTGATCAGGAAGATATGGCGACTCCACAGATCAGTGAAGCTTTTATAGATTCACCTTGGTATGCAGATATCATCTGTGTTTTACTAAACTTACAAGCTCCTCCTGGTTTATTTAGAACTAAAGGTGGATTTTTGAAAATGAAATCATTGAAATATTGTATCATATACAATGCTTTATTTTGGAAAGATAATGGTGGCACTTTATTGAATTGTTTATTAAAAGATGAAGCTGACAATGTTGTGCAAACATTTCATGTAGAATATTGTGGAGGACACCTATACTAGAAACCAACTGCTAATAAGATTTTAAGGGTAGGTTTTTACTGGCCCACCATTTTTGTAGATGTCAAGAAATATATGACCTCCTATCATAAGTGCCAAATTTTTGAAGGCAAAAGGAAACTCTTACCATTACCTCTCAAACCTATCTCCACAGAAATACCTTTTCAACAATGGGGTTTAGACTTCATTGGGGAAATTCACCCATCCTCCTCAGCCCAACATAAATGGATTTTGACAGCCACTTATTACTTTATTAAATGGATAGAAGCCATCTCTTCTAGAAAAGCCACAGACTCTGTCATCATTTCATTCCTTGAGAACAACATCCTTTCTAGGTTTGGATGCCCACAAAAGCTCATTACTGATAATGAAACTACTTTCAAATCCAAGAAAATGGTAGATTTTTGTAACATATATCACATTACCCTTGGCCATTCCACTTCCTATTACCCTCAAGGTAATGGAATTGCGGAATCCTCAAACAAAAGCCTTGTTAATATCATCAAGAAACTGCTAGAAAACAACAAGAAGATCTGGAACAAAAAGTTGGTTAATACCTTATGGGCAGAGAGACTAACTACCAAAAAGTCCATTGGAACATCTCCTTATCAGCTAGTATATGTAATGGATGTTATTTTTCCATCCTCTTTAGGAGTAATAGTGATGAAAATGATTCAAGAGTTTCAAGTAGAACCAAATGATATCCAAAGGAGGATAAATCAGATAATACATTTGCAGCAAACCAGAGAAGAAGTCTATGTCAAATCACAAGTGATCCTGGATAAAATCAAAAAGATTTTTTAAAGGAAAACCAAAGTTGACGATTTTTACATAGGTGACAAAGAACTCAAATTGGATTCTAGAAGAGAAGAAAAGGGTAAACATGGTAAATTTGATTTCCTATGGCAAGGCCCTTATGCCATTTATGGTTACATTGGTAACAATGCATTTTTCTTGAGATAGTTAGATGGAATAGATCTACTAGGAGGACCAGTCAATGGTAGAATGATGAAGCATTACTTGTCCATAGATTAACATTACTTAATTTGTTTACTTTTCTCATTGTATATAACATTGCAAAGTTTAATTTGGATTGGATGGTAATAGTTTGAGGCTGAAGCCCGAAGAAAAGGCCCTGAGATTTGAAAGATGTACCATCATATGTATGAATAAAGTAGATCATAGAGGAGCAGTTACAAGGAAACCACAGTCAAAGTTTGAAAGGCTACTAATGTTAAAGTTCTTGACATTTCACCAGGAAATGCCATCCCCATGTGGAGCCACTGTTAGGGTCCTGTAATAATAGGATTCATAATTTTGAATTGGCTATGGTTAGTCTTGTAATATTGTACATACATTTCCTTCCTGCAACATGTTTTCCCATATTAAAATTAAAATTAAAAAATGTAAAGAAGGTATGTCCTAAAATAATAATCAAAGGAAAAAAAGAAAGAAAAAGATAAAAAAAAAAAAGTAAAAAATATGAACCCCACAAAAAGAGATAAAAATAGATCACGAAAGTGTGCAAATTCAAATGCCACTCCTTTTACTTTACTTTGCAAAATAATATTGTGTGCAACTTGTTAAAAATGCCACAATCCATGATGGTCAAATAGTTTAATCTTGATTCATTCATGCTTTAAATTTCATGTTGATAGATAGAGAATAAAGATCTAGCCAAACTGTTTAATCTTGGCAGATCAGTAGTTAGGTAGAGAATAATAATGAGCTCATCAGTTTAATCTGAGCCATTGGAAGTTATATGGTTAGAATTAGATAGTTAGCTTATCAAAAGAAAAAGAAATAAAAGGTCAGCAAGCTCAAATGCACCCAATGAATGAAGAGAAAATGCCAGGGTAAATAAAGGGTAGGTAGAACAAGTTTTGCAAGTGCACAAGATTGCTAAGTAAAAAAGTACTTTCATCATGCCTAATCATATTTCTCATGTGCATAATGAATTGTCAAAGAGAAAATACATTCACTAAAGCTTATTTACTAATTTCCCCTCATCTCACTAGACCCCTCACATACTTAGTTTATTAATTTCCCCTCATTTTCCCTTCATTACTTGTAAAAACCCTTTCCCTTCATTTTGACCTTATTTCCCTTTGCTTTACACATTTCCCTAGATATTACCCTTAAAACCATTCCCTCTTCCCACAACCCCTTTCCTTAGTGTGAAACACATTCCCATCACAAATAATACACTCCCCCCTTATTAATTTCCCCTTTTCCCCTTGAAAACCCACTAAACCCCTTTATCCTAAGTTATTTCCTAAAGTCCCACTTTATAATTCCTTGACACCCTTTAACTCACCAAAAATTGGTAAATACTTAAAGCCTCCGCCATATAGCCCATGGTCCCCACCTTTTATTAATCCATTAATTATATTCAAATCCCATGATTACCTTTTAATTAATCACATTTCATTATAATTAAACCCCGAGCCCCGCTAACCACATCCAAACTTCGTCTGTGCAACTTCACCGCGCGATCTCCCTCCGATCTCCCACCCCGAGATCCAACGACGCATATCAATATCGCACAGTTTCATCATCCGATAGTTAATGGTCCAAAGGCATGCGAGATT
Organism: Pinus taeda; assembly: GCA_000404065.3. NCBI lineage: Eukaryota > Viridiplantae > Streptophyta > Pinopsida > Pinales > Pinaceae > Pinus > Pinus taeda. The sequence continues at coordinate 18,223 of APFE030274544.1, read as the reverse complement.
CGTGTTTTTGGCTTAGCAGTATTTGGCTACATGGTGGTACCAGGTTATATTGTGTGCTCACGAAAAATACTACCTCCACCCAAAAGTGGTGCAATATGGCCTAAAACTGCCTCCTCGCATAAAATAAAAATTGTCCATTGTTCTCACACCAAAATGTAACCATTGTTGGTTAAAAGGATGAAAAATCCCCATTTTTCTCTTTTCGCTCATTTTCGTTGCAAACCTTTTTAAACAATTTTGATACCTTGAACCTCTGTGCAACCATTTTTACCAACTTTTTCCACCTGAAGACATTGCAAACACCAAATTGAAGCAACAAATTGACAATTGAAGCCTCATAAACCTCTGCTGCTACCACAAAACCTTGTCTATAGACCAATTTCTAGGTATTCTTGAAAGAACCAGAATGACCTTGTAAATTTGAGCTATGCATAGTGATTATTAAAGGGTTAATTAATTAAATTAATTAAGAAACTTTACTAAACTGAAGAAAAACCTACTGTGCATTAAAACCCCTTTTCTAGAGATTCTAATTACCCTCCCCACTGTTCCAAACCTTCTAACCTTACTCCTAAATCCAAAGAAAAGGTAATTTAGTTGAATAGACCAAATTATGGCCTCCCAAAGCTCTTTGGATGTAAGGCCCCTGCAAACCTCTCACCTGGGTATTGACCATATCCCACAGCCAACAAAGAATTTCAAATTAAGGACACTTCTTCCCCTAGCCACCTATTGAAACTCCACTGTTGGTGTAAAGATAAGTTCCTTAACCAGAATGATGACATTCACCTATGGGAATCAAATTTTCCCAAGTACTTGTTCCCACAGGTACACCTATTCCCAGAAATCATCCACTTCAACCAAGCTTGCTATGTTCCAAGTCAAAGAGCCATAGTCTCCCCTGACCAACAAGTTTTATTCACTATCACTATAGAGTCAATAAATCAAATGTTGCAGATCCAATCAGGCCCAAATGAGACCCCACTTTCCATTGAAGACTTACCTGAACTCTACACCAAGCTAGACCTTCCCAAGAAAGCTCAGATCTTTCACACTTTCATCATTGAAGAGTCTCATACTCCAACATATAGTCCTCCATATGCTACCACCATTTTCTCTGAGAGAGGCAGGCAAATTATAACCATGCTCTCTTGCATTCTAGGGTACACCACTACTGAACATGTGGATGAGGTTGTTCTTGCTTTCCTTTCTATATTTTTCCCAGGCAAGCTTCCTGATACAGTTTAAAACTTTTCTCAGTTCATAGCAAATAGAATCCATGAACAATTTATCAGATTACCAAATGAGAGAGTGTTCCAATATTCATCATTATTGTTTCACATGTTCTTATACTTTCAGTCAGAGAAGTTTCCAGTCAGCATCCAAAAGTTATACACCAAGGGCAATCCAAGATCTGTCATCTTTTGGACACCATTGATCCAAAGATATTCCATTGTTTTTACTTATAAAGAGTTCATTGATTCACTTGTTCATCTAGTTATAAACATGCTAACCAGTAGCTATCAACACAGAATCAATGAGGAGATTAAGAGAGTTTTACAGTTGGCTAAGAAAAGTAGAGTCAGATATTGGTATCTATACCAGGACCACACAGAAATCATAATACATGGATGCCAACTCACTCCCTACAAGCTACCCAAATACCTCCCCATGAGGATATTTGCATTAGAGTATTTCAAGCAAATCATAAACTCTCATGAGGTTGATTTCCTGTCAGCTAGGAAGAAAACCCAGTTTAAAATCAATAACCAATTGGGCCCCTTTATTTGTAATAATAGGAGAGTTGGACAAGAGGTAGAGAAAATCTTACAGCAGATGAACTTCAAAAGCAGTTTTATGTGGCAGTATGACCCTAATGGAGTCATAAATAGGTTAAGACTCAAATTCAAGTTAATTCCCTTCATACATGACCCCAGGCTAGATATTGAAAGATATTCTAACTAGTCAGAATGGTTGGAAAATACTTTAATAGATGTGGATAATACCTTAATTGATGCAGAAAAGTAGATTGATACTCATTCGTTTTTGCAAGTTCTAGCCTTACAGGAATAGGTGGGTATTACTCCCATTCTTCAGACTCTAGCCAATGAGGACAAAATTATAAAAAGAACCAAGGAAGAAGGTTCTAGCTCTGGGATGGACACTACATATGATAGATTTGAGATCAATTACAGGAAGAGGCCTAAGCTTAATCCTATAACTAAGCAAGAAGACACCATTGAGACAGTAGAAATAACTGATACTGAAACAATGGTTGGAAGGAGTAAAGGTCTAGCAGTTTCAGAGGAAACTCATCAGCCTTCTACCACAAACACTCAACTTACTGAAAAGAAGCTCAGTATTGAAGTCTCTTCATCTAGCAAGCTAGTGGATAAAGAGAAATATATAAAAGAAAAGTACAAGGAAATTAAGTTAAGGAATGAGGCATTAAAGGCTGAAAATTATGCCCAGTACTTCAAACAAACACGTGCAAATCAGATTAATTTCAGCCTTTGACATTAAGATTGGTAAGATAAAAATGACATTTATGCAGCCTACAGTCCAGTAGCCCAGATCATCAGCAGACTACAGGAAAACAGATTTTGAAGTTTTGGATAGGGATGTTCACCCTATTAACTAGATTGAGTTCCATAAATAGGCCGGTGAAATGATTTATTCCACCATGACTAACAAAGAAATGACTGTGAAGAAACTTCAAAGCTCACTAGATAATATCACAACACAACTTAAGCTAGAAAAGGCGTCCTCACAAGCCAAGGATAACAGAATCAAGTCACTGGAAGACTTGGTGGTTGAAATTTGGTATAATCCCAATGATGTCAAAGCTACAAAAAATTTGATAAAAAAGAAAAATGAGGATATTGCTGCTTTGAAGAAGCAACTGAAACTACCTCATTCAGAACATCCACAGACCAAGGAGGTCCTAAAAATCCAAACCTAGCAAGTGGAAATGATGGATCTCATTCTTCAATTAAATGATCAATTGAAAGAAATGGAGAAGGAATTGGACAATTTAATACAGTTGAAACATGCTAGCTGATGAGCCCCAATTTTGGTACAATTTGGGCTCATTTTGGCCTATTTTACTTGCTCAAACCATTCATTTTTATTTGCTTATGCATGCATTTCTT
>APFE030274532.1:0-18553 GCA_000404065.3 Pinus taeda | reverse complement strand
ACGTGGCTGTCACATCTGTTTTGAATGGCAAACATTAGACACTATATTGTCATGGAATAATTGCCTTCCCGAAAAAAGTTTGAAAGATAAATGGGCAGGATTCATGGGGTTAGAATGTTACTATTGTTACTATAACATTATAAAAAAATAGATATTTGAAAATAAAATCAATATTCAAAGCACTTTTATAAGACGCTACAGTCGGCAGGATTCCATCTGGATAGATTTTTGACAATTTATGGTTAGCTCTCGACTCAGCATATTTGTAGTGTTTAGCTCTAGCGCATTTGTAAACATGTTCGAGTGCGAGTTGGGGGAGCCTACAGATTCAATTATGGGTGCAGGTTATTGCTGAGACGCGTTACGTTCTTAACTATTTTGTTATAATTTGAAAAAATAGTGGGCAATACCTATAACTCTTATATGTATAATGTGCAGTACTTTTACGCCTGAGATCAGGGAGACACTACTTTACTCTTTGAAATTTTGCTGAGACACATTACTTTCTAAATTATTATCTTATATTCTGATAATAATAAATACATGCAATGCCTATAACTGAATAAGCGCTCTTATGGAGTTGAATGTGAATGAATAAAACAAAAGGCTATCAAATAGGGATTATTGAAAGAAATAAAAGCACAACACAAAATATATATTTATGAGAAATAACAAAAATTAAATTCGGGCAAGAATTAACAAAAAAAAATACATGAAGAATTAAGAAAAGGGCTTACATGATCGGAGAATACAAAATAGATCTCGTAATAATACACTCTCTCCCTTCATGCGGAATATGAAAGTAATCTCTATGTTACATTATTATATAATTTTTTTTAATAAATTCAATAACAAAATAAATAGATACATATTTTAAAATATATAGTATAAAATAATAAATAATAATCAAATAAAATTTAAATTTAAAAATGTTTGTCTCTAAATTTATATTTTTTTATTTATAAATCCTACAAATTATCCGTTGTTTACTCTACTGCTGAAACCATTGCTACCGATGTTGCTCTCTTATACTGGTGATGGTATGTTGGGTCACTATATAGACTTGGCGCTAATTCAACAGAAAAAGGCTATGAATATTAATCTTTTACTAAAAGGATCGGGATTGTGACTTAGTCAACTGAATCCACATCGGGATCTGCACTGAACGGATCTTATTCTCGATCATGACGCACTTTCATAGAGAGGCCCCCACTATTCACTATATCTTTCAATGTTCGCTTCCGTCCAATTCCTCATGATATTGTGTACAGTGATCTTTAGCTACTATCGTCGTTCCCTTGTCAAAAGGCATGGAGAGCAATATATAAGTGAGACACGGAAGGATCTAAAATTGACACTCGAACAGGAAGGAAAGGATGCTACAGGCTATAATCAGAGCTTTCACTATTACATCTCGAACTACTGCTTGAACTTCAATCGGGTGTCTAACCACTGCTTCTTCCATAGAGTTATTATTACCTCAAGAGGATTCTCGAACAGCTGCACCTACAATCGCCTCCGCCTCTGGGAACCTATCGTGGTAGTAACCCACCTTTAACCCATTCGCATTCGTTGCTATCACAAGTTAACATTGCCAGTCACTTGATGTTGGCAGTTTTTGTGCTTGCGGCTGCGTAACTTGTAAAGGATCAGATCGAACCTGCAAAGGATTGTAGGTGGCTTAGATGGCTTTCTGGCTGCTTGTGCCTCTGGGAACCTATCGCGGTAGTAACCCACCTTTAACCCATTCACATTCGTTGATATCACAAGTTAACATTGCCAGTCACTTGATGTTGGCAGTTTCTGTGCTTCCGGCTGCGTAACTTACAAAGGATCAGATCGAACTTCCGGCTGCGTAACTTACAAAGGATCAGATCGAACCTGCAAAAGATCACAGGTGGCTTAGATGGCTTTCTGGTTGCTAGTGGCTGGACCAGCTAGGCGGGGACTAGCTGCCATGCAGCCTGTCTTGTTTTGATGTTATTATTCATGTATATCATTCAAAATGATGTTGTTTGATTTATAAGTTATATTGTTTTGATGTTATTTAATCGATTTATAAGATATATTGTTTTGATGTTATTTGATCTATAAAATATATTGCGTAAATTATTAATATTATAATCTATTTCTTTATTTCTAAAATAAATTTAAGTAAGATTTATTTAAATTTAACTTTATCTACCATTTTTTAATATAATTATACTAAATCCATATTATTTACATTACAATTTCAAACACTTATAATTATTTAATATCATATTATTTTAAATATAATTATACTATCTTATTTGCATTGCAATTTCAAACACTTATAATTATTTAATATCCTATTATTTTTTAGAAATTTAAAGGTAAAATAATCCCTATTCAAAAATAGCATTGGTTAATATTCAACTAAACACATTTAGAAACTTAATTTTTAAACTATTTCTTTATTGTATTATATTTTAAAATGCATTCTTAAATCTTTTTAATAAACTTTATATTATTAAAAATACAATTATAATGATTAAATAAAAAAATAGTTAATCAATAATTACATAGGTAATTAATTTTTTAAACTATTTCTTTATTGTATTATGTTTTAAAATGTATTCTTAAATATTTTTAATAAACTTTATATTATTAAAAATATAATTATAATGATTAAATATAAAAATAGTATTTTATTAATAGCATGAATATTAAATAATTTATAAACTTTTAATTTGTATATTAAATACAAATATAGATAGAAAATCTCGGAGAACATATAAAATTAGGTCTTTCCCCTGCCCTATTCTCCTTATAGAAGTAGGTCTTTCCCCTATCAAAAGCCTAGTCATAGCTATGACTAGGCTTCTGTTGAACAAGCACAAGCTCAATAACATAGGAGATCATAGACTTCCCAAGCTAGCTTTAATTTCCAGCCAAAACCATCTAAGTCTCAAACGGGGATGGTATAAAGACACGAGGGCCTGGATGAACCATTGGGAGATCAACGAGAACGATGCATTGCAAAACATTAATAGCATTAAAAATATTGTTATTTCTAAGTTCAAAGAAAAAATGTGGTGTGAGAAAGATTTAGCGGCTAAAAGAAAATTGAGTTCTTATAAGAAGGTCATCAACCCCACCCTAGAAGATCAAAAGTATCTCTCTGTTTTAGCTAGCTCAAATAAGAAAAATAATCTAGCAAAGTTTAGAACGAACTCTCAAGAGCTCCATAGTGAAACACTTCGTTGGACAGTTCCTAAAACACCATGGACTGAAAGAATATGCCATCTCTATGATAATAGGAACATTGAGGATGAAAACCACTTCCTCTTAGAGTGCCCCGTGTACAACCACATTAGATCTCACTTTCATAATCTTTGTCGCAATACTGACCTTCCTAGCCTTTTACAACGTCAAAATTACAGTGAACTTGGGAGCCTTCTCTCCAATCTTTTTGAGCATAGAAATAAAACCTTAAATCAAACTAAATAATTTGTTTCTCTAGGTCCCATAGACCAAATTTTGGTCTCAGTGGACTTTAACCACCACCACCATCATCATCATCATCATCAAAAATTATTTTTAATACTGATTTATGATGATGATGATGATTAAGGTTTATTAAGACAAATGCATCCAACTTCAAGAAAAGAAAAATAATCTAATTGTTATTTAACAAAATCTTATTTCCGTGATTAAAAAAAAAAAAGTCTTCCAAGATCGATGTAGTTGGGTTGGATTAATAAATCAAGAAGATTGGATGTGTGGCACATGTTAGTGAATTGAGAGCAAATGTGAGTAAGAACCAGATTCATCTTCCACCTTCTTAGTATTGCAAATTTGACCAGTTCTATTATCCCAAAGAGTCTTAGAAGTATAGACCACTACCCACTTTTAAATTAAGAATTTATTTTTCCAGAATAATTGATATATATATATATAGTTAATAATATTTAAATATATCATCAAATATATTTATATAAAGTATAATTAATTATATTAATATGTTTTTGTTATGTTTAATAATTTGGTACATTGTTTTTTAAATAATTTTTATAGCATAATTAAATTAGTTTAGATTCATCTTAATTTGAGATTTATAAGGATTAAATTATTGAAAATACAAATTTATTTACCTTGAAAATTTTGATTCTTCCTTGCATTTAATAGATTAGGTTTAGAGATAAAATAAATCTATGTTGATTATTAATAATATTATTTATATTTGTATAAATTTTACATCTCTATTCTTATTTTAAATTTTATTAAAATCTTAATTATATATAGAAAAATAGTGCACATTTATTTATATGTGTGTGTGCTATAATGTAATGTTTAACATTTTCACTAAATCAAATTAGATTAATGTAATAAATAAATAGAATAAGAGGATTTATGTAATGTAATGCAAACATTTTAATTCGATAAAAATAAAAATAAAAATAATCATGTAATAATAATAATAATACTAATAATGGCCCTTGGTATTAAGAACTCCTAGTATGGACCCATGATATTAATGTGGAATATAGCCTATTTAAAGGGGAAATTAAACCAGTCCTCTCGATCTACCAAGAGCAAGGAAGGATCAAATTTCTTGAGATGAAAACCCCTTTTAAAATGAAAAGAGATTTGATCTCACTTGAGGCTTGATAAATCTCGGGTTGATAAATCTATAGTTAAAAGAATCTAAATAGATTTATATAATTTTCACATACCTATACATAAATATTCTTATTTATAATAGTATGCTTATTAATTAAATTTATTAAATTTTATATATTTATTAATTATATCTTTTCAATAAAATGGTTAACAATATGAATTATTATTATTTCATGACATTGCACATAAAAAAATGTTTGTAATTTTATTAATAAAAAATAATCCAATTCTCACATACCCATAAGTAAAACCTTCACAATAAATAACTATATATATATATAATCTATATAACAATACAGTGCATTAGTCCTTCAATGTATAAACCAAGGATCTACTTATTTAATTGGTAATAATACATTGACTCAGCCCCTAAACATATAAACAAACGGATTTATTATTACCGCAACACTTATTTAATTCTTGAATCTTTGCAATACATAGGCATAGATATAAGATCTGTAGTAACATTTACTAAGGTTTTGTGGTGATATACGAGTCACCTCACATTAGTTTAGTTATACCTTAAGCACATGACTCAGTTCAATCTTTAATTACATCATTCGACATTTGTTCAGTAATTAATGGCATCCTTTTTGGGCGGCTTACTGCCCCTAGGGTTGAGGAACCACGGCCTCTTGAGCTTTCGCCGTGGTGTCTAGCTGGGACTTCCTGCACGGGTAAGAGTGCAACATCAATGGTGCCTCGGCGATTTCCGAATCAAACGATGGAGAAATTTTGCCATCGATCTAAACTCTGTGAGGATGTGGAAACCGGTCCTTTGGTGCATTTTCCATACACTTGTTCGGTCTCTGGTTCACTATGGAATTCTTTCTTTGGTAATGGTTTCCGCTTGTATTTTTCTTCCTTCTGAAGCGTTCTTAGTGTTGGGTTGAAGTGTTTTTCATGGGAACTAAGGACTTTCCTATTTTTTACACTTTACCTCTCAAGACTATCCTCGCATCTGGGTCCAGTTCTGATGTATCTTTTGTATATACTCCCATACTCCCATTTCTATGTTGTTGATTTTGGTTTATTTTTCTTAAAGTTCATCATTGAATCTAATCTGATTTCTTGGTGCTTATTTGTCAGGTTTTCATGCCCAGGTGCTGAAGCGTTTGGAGCTTTGCTCCTTCTGCCAAAATCCTTATTCCTCAGCAAGTCTTCACCAGGTATGCGTGAGGGGTTTTGGTTAAATACAGAATGGGGATTTCTTAGCTTCTTTTCCTATGTTAGTTGAATGCGTCAATTTTGAAATGGATTAGAGGTTCCGATACAGTGTATGTATTTTAGTTTTAAGGCTCAGAGCCATCAATTCAACCTTAGAATCTATGAGTTTTTAAGTGTAAAAGATGAAACCCTCGCTTGGGGTTTTGCGCTGTATTCGTCTGTTATTTGGCTCTAAACTAAAGGTGTTTCAGTTTTTATTACATAATAATTATTTCAGACTTTGGTTCTGCTCTTTATGCATGTATTTCTCCAATTCCGTATTGAGGCACTGTAACTTTTCTATTAACTTGTAGCACATTATTTATGGTATTTACTATGGTTACTATTTAGCGGCATATCCTGCTTTTCCTTTCTAGGTTGTAAAGTTTTCTTTTTGGTTATATCCTTTAGCTAGATTTAGTTCTAGATTTAGTTCCAGCTCTGCCCTCTTGGAGCTGAGTTGGTACTGGAAAGCCCTACATACTATATTTCTTTCTCTAAGGGTTAGTGGTTTTTCTTGCTCTAGTAATGAGGCAGAACCCTGTTCCTCACCTAACTCCCAATGTTGCGTTTCTAATCAACAATTAGGGTTATAATCACATTTTCTTGCGTTCTTCCTAACTGGAAAACTACGCACGTTCCTTTACTTCATTAGTTGCTTCTATGAATTTAACAACAGATAGTTTCATTTATTTGCGGGTTCTTCATTATTATTTTTAATTTCTGTTTCTATCAATTTATCAGTAAATGATTCCGCTATTCTACGGTTTTACTGTCTTTACGAGTTAATAACAATTAATCTTGTTATTCTATAGGTTTACTGTTTTTATGAAGTGATAGTGAATAACTTCGTTATTCTATAGGTTTACTGTCTTTATCAATTAACAGTGAATAACTTGGTTATTCTATAGGTTTAGTTTATTTATGAATTAATAGTAAATAATTTAATTATTCAACAAGTTTACTATCTTTATGAATTAATAGTAATTAACTTGGTTCTTCTATAGGTTTACACACATAGCCTTCTTAATTACTAGGTCCATAATTTTCATAGTAATTAATTTAGTTAAAATAAAAGCATATCCATCATGCTAATTAGAAGATAAATCCTATGACTAAAAAGGTAGGGTCTCTAGATTATACTTATCTCTCTCACTTAAATTCGAGTTGAACTAGATTTTAATTCTCTCACTTAAATTCGAGTTGAACTAGATTTTAATTCTCTGTTTATCTTGCCTCGTGATGCTGAAGCATTCAACTCAGAAAAAATCATTGTATTTTAGTAGACATAGGGGGTCTTGTGTTTTAAGTAAGTTAGTTTCCTAAGTGTTAAATTAATGTAATTATTTAGGCTTTTGAGTTATTTCAATGAGAATAGGAATTAATTAAGTATTTTGAGGCATATTTGTAAATGTTCTCAAATGTTCGAGAACATAAGAGATTTAGGATAGTTGAAAGATTTGGGAATCAATTGTAAATCTTAGTTTAGGAGTTGGTTTCATAATTTGTGGATTAAAGAAGATCTTTAGGGATAAAGAAGAGATTTTAGGATTTTTTTGCGAAAGTTATGGATCTAAACCACGAATTGGTTATAGAATCCTTTTGTATAAATGTAATCCTAAAAGGCATAGAAAGGGGTTAGCTAGTTAGAGGTTGTGAGTCAGAGGTTTGATTGTAAGCCTATGGTCAGGTAGGAAAACAAAGGCCACTGATTAGAAAATCCGGTAAGAGAGGTAGAGAGTCTCATTAAGTAATCATTTGTTTATATATATATATATGGAGAGAGAGAGAGAGAGAGAGAGAGAATTCAATTCTTGAATTGTGTGAGTGTGGATTGAGTAATATATATATATATAGAGAGAGAGAGAGAGAGAGAGAGAATTTAATTCCTGAATTGTGTGAGTGTGGATTGAGTAATCGAATGATAAATTGTGTGTGAATTAGAGTTTATGTGTAGCATATATCTGCAAGTGAAGTTCGAATAGAACACAAAGAAGAAGTGAGGATGAAGGATCGTGGTTTGATCGTTAAATCCATTTCAAGGATCACAGTTAAGGTTCATGAGTGATTGTGTTAAGAGTACTTAGGGTAAGTCCAAGAGGGAGTTGTGTTGCACAACAAATAAATACTGAAACCCTAGAGAAACCTAAAACCACAGAAGAACACTGAGAATGGCCTAGAAACGAAGTAAAGAGAAGTACAAAAAAATGAAGTGACAATGCACAAGAGCCATTAGATCTATAATATCAATGAACGGGGTTGAAAGCGATGGGCGATCAAGATTAAGTCGCGCAGCATAAAGTAAAAGAAATGAGCAATGGATATTAAACCTAAGAGTTAGCGGAATATGAGAGTGATTTCCTTAGGTGGAACTGGTTTTTGCGTGGCATAAAAAACGTAAGTGGTTTCCAGAAAACGAACCTGATGAAGGTATGAACCATATCTTAATTGAGTTGAAATATGGAGGAGATCGGACCATCCATTGAACCCATGATCAAACGGAGATCATGTGCTAAGAAAGTGCAAAGAAGTCTTTCAGAAATGGACCCGGTAAAAGTTTATACAACAAGGTTAAGATTTTGTTGAGATCTGGTGATCAAGACCGTCCGTTGGTGGATTGATCAGACAGATATCGCGTGGAGAAGATGTGCGTATGTTAATTCACTGAGCGAACCTGATATGATTATGGTCGTGAGTTAATCTTATTTGAGTTTTGGAGGATGAATGGAGATCACATGATAGCCATTGATCTGGTGGAGTGAAATCAACGGTGGAGGATTGAACCAATAAAGGTGAGCATTGGTATATGTGCAAGGTTGCAGAAAGGTAAGGTTAAGTGGGTCTAGGCTATATTTCTATTATATTTCTATTATAATAGAAATAAAGTGAATTAAAAGGTTTAAGTCGGGTTGACATAGTCTAACTATGGTATGGTTAAAATGAGCGGATGTTATGAATCAACCAAGGTTATGGAGGGTTGAATAGAATTCCACTCAAAGGTTAATTGAGGGTCACACTATTGAATAGTCAAATGAAACGTTTCCGCATAAAACTTAATTAAGAAGCCTTAAAACTTTATTTGTGAAGGTTTTCGCCATGGATGAGGTGATTAAGGCCTAGGACCAGTGACATGCAATTTTATTGGCATAATGTGGGTATTGTCGGCTTAGGCTGGTATCATTTGGTATCAAAGCATAATAAGGAAATTCTATGTTATGTTTTAAAGACATGATACAGGCAAGAGGAGATCCAATTATTTGAATCTGATAAGTAGAAGGCATGACATAAGATGATAGTAAGTGATAATCTTAAGAAGAGGTTGCAGAAGCATAAAATAAGCACATTGATGTTTGTTTTCTTGAGGAAAATGGAGATTCACTCAATGTGAAGAGTGGATGTAGACCTCTTGTAAAGTCATACAAGTATTGTTTTATTTAACTCTCGTTTGAGTTTTGTAGGTTAAAGATAGAGCAAATCTTGATAGAAGTAGACAAATAAAGAAAGTTCTATAAGTTCTAAAGAAAAAAGTGATTGACAGACTGGAAAAACAGGTGGCAGTGAACCTGAAGAATCCGACTGAAGGTTGGACAGAGATGACAAGATTTTTCTCATAATGAAGTTGAACAACAAGCAATTGAAAGCCGGAAATGATCTTTCGTTTAATTATCATTGATATGAAAGTAATAGTAATTAGTGAAGCATCTCATAAAGAATATCACATCATGAAGAGCAGTGATGAGGAAAGCCAGTAAAGGTTTCTCTGAGAGAGTGACAGAACCTAGTATTTCACTTGTGTTTCAAATACAAGAGGATAGTTGTGTTCTCAAAAGTGCAGATGAGATGAAATCTAGAGCATGGAGTGCTCATATGGTTCCAAAGAAGAGAACCAAAAAGATGCCAAATGACTAAGCTCAAGGAGAGAAGCTTAGTGAGGTAGCATGCAATAGGGAGGATTTGTTGTTGCAGAAACTTGTGTAGCTCATAGTGAGTGAAGAACTCATAGAGATGGAGAAGAAGATTTCTATCGATAGTCATAGCAGAGGTTCTGAGGAAGACCACAACAGGAGAAAAGTGAAGAAGGAGAATAGGTAAATGGGAAGAGAATGAGTCAAGAGGAAATTGACAAATAGATTGCTGAGTTGAAAGAAAAACTCAATGTATTGAGGATGATACTTGAGGAAAACCAAATACTAGGTTGGGTCTTGAGAAAAAAGGTAGTGAAGTGACATAAGCTATAGAGAAGGCTAAAATAGAGGGAGGTGAAGTGGATGATAGAAGAACTCAGAGAAGCTAAGTTAGAAATGGAAGTTTCCATTTTATGAACCAAAACAAGGTGAAGTTCTAGGTGAAGATGAAGACTTGAAGACTAAAACTTCAAGTGAGATCAAAAGGTCACATGATTGTAAATCTAATAATTTGTGTATGTTTGCAGGTGAAACATGTAAAGAAGGACAATTTGCTAATATTTTCATAAAGGAGGAAGAAGACAGGTAGAATCTAAATTTTGTTCTGAAAGAAAATGAGATAGATAGGTCTCATGTAAATACATGTACACAACTAGGGCAAAGTTTTACTTTTTAGCATATTGCAAGGACTGAAAGCATAGGAAATTTGATCATGATGATTGCCAAGAGCAAGAAGAAGTGGAAAAGGATATAAAGCAACCAAGTGGGTAGCTTGAAGAGGTTGAAGAAAAGACCATCAAAATATTTCTAAGTCATGTAGAGGACTTGGAACAACAAAAAGACTTTAGTAAAACATTGATGTTTGATGTTGTTACAAGATAAGAACAACTTCTTGAGAAGGAAGGAGATGAGAATCAATCTGAATTGATATGTGAAGCAACAATTGAGATTATTGAACTCTATAATTTTCAAATTGATAATTTTTGTATAAATGCAGGAATCATAAGTAATGATGAAGTAATGATGAAGTACTTATGAAGTGTAACAGAGAAATTGAATTGTTGGAGTATTTTCTGGAAAATTCAGACCATGATAGTATGATTGCAGAGGAAGGAGTTCACTACAGTGGAAAAGTGCAAGAAGAAATCATGGAAGCAGATGGTGTGCAGGAGGGACTAGCTAACAGTGTCATAAATTCTTTTGAGAATTTAAATCAGCATACTGATGTGCTGATAGAGGAGGAGAAATTAGAGAAGCATACTAATGTGTTGCCAAAGGAAGAAGAGGCGCAGAAGCCTTATGATTTTTATTTATAAAAAAAATTGTGAGTGTAGGTTTAGTTGCAGATGCTAGAGAAAATTTGGCATAGATGAGTAGCCAAATAGAGATGGAAGAAGAGGATTTTATGGAAAATTTTAATCCATGAATCAGAGATGTTCAATTAGTGGAAAGAATGCTAGATAGTCAGGATTCAATGCAAAAAGAAACAAACATGAAAGAGGGTAAAGATGAAATGGTGGTTGATAGAATCCGACAACTTCAATGAGAAGATAATGAACAGAAGTTTGAAGAGTTAGTGAACAACAATAATAACTTGAGACAAAGAGAAAGAGGTAGCAGTAAGTGGCAGAGTATGGACTAGCCCAAGGATGTGCTGGAGATGGATATTGAAGAGTTATGGAAGTTAATCATGAAACAGTCTGTATGGAGGAGATTGACAGTAGCAGGAAGTGTGATCAATCTAAATTTGAACCTAATTGATAAGGAGAGGAAGATGAAACAGAAGACAGCAGACATCCAGTTGTAGCAAAGGTGCAGAGCTTTCAAAAAACTACAAACTAAAGTTTGGGACCCTGGAGGTTTTCTATCAAGATATGAAGACACAAAATCAGGAGATCATGAATATTTTCTATCTTGGGAGTCTGATGCAGGAGCATTCAGCTTAGAAAAATCATTGTATTTTAGTAGACATAGGGGTTCTTGTATTTTAAGGAAGTTAGTTTCCTAAGTGTTAAATTAATGTAATTATTTAAGATTTTGAGTGATTTCAATGAGCATAGGAATTAATTAAGTATTGCGAGGCATATTTGTAAATGTTCTCGAATGTTGGAGAACATGAGAGATTTAGGATAGTTGAAATATTTGGGAATCAATTGTAAATCTTAGATTAGGATTTGGTTACATGATTTGTGGATTAAAGAGGATCCTTAGGGATAAATAAGAGATTTTAGGAATTTTTTGAGAAATTTATGGATCTAAACCAAGAATTGGTTATAGAATCCTTTTGTATAAATGTAAGCCTAAAAGGCATAGAAAGGGGTTAGCTAGTTAGAGATTGTGAGTTAGATGTTTGATTGTAAGCCTATGGGTAGGTAGGAAAATATAGGCCACTGATTAGAAAAACAGGCCAGAGAGGTAGAGAGTCTCATTATGTAATCATACATACATCTATATATATATATATAGAGAGAGAGAGAGAGAGAGAGAGAGAGAATTCAATTCTTGAATTGTGTAAGTGTGGATTGAGTAATCGAATGATAAATTGTGTGTGAATTAGAGTTTCTGCATAGCATATTTTTGCAAGTGAAATTCGAGCAGAACATAGAGAATACGTGAGGATAAAGGATTGTGATTTAATCGTTGAATCCATTTGAAGGATCACAGTTGAGGTTCAGGAGTGACTATGTTAAGAGTACGCGGGGTAAGTCCAAGAGGGAGTTGTATTGCAGAACAACTAAATACTAAAACCTTAGAGAAATTCGAAACCACAAAAGAACGTTGAGAATGGCATAAAAACGAAGTAAAGAGAAGTGCAAAGAAATGAAGTGACGATGCATAGGAACTATTGGATCTATAAGATCAATGAATGAAGTTGAAAGCGATGGGTGACCAAGATTAACTCGCACAACATAAATTAAAAGAAATGAACAGTTGAGATTAAAGCTAAGAGTTAGCTGAAGAGGAGAGCGGTTTCCTTAGGCATAAGTGTTTTTTGCGTAGCATAAAGATCATAAGTGGTTTACAGAAAACAAACCCAATGAAGGTATGAACCATATTATAATTGAGTTGAAATCTAGAAGAGATCGGACCGTCCATTAAATCCGTGATCGAACGGATATCGCGTGCTGAGAAAGTATGGATGAATCTTTGAAAAATGGACACGATAAAATTTTATATAGCGGGGTTAAGGTTTGTTGAGATCTAGTGATCAAGAACGTCCGTTGGTGGATTGATCGGACATATATCATGTTGAGAAGATTTTCGCAGGTTAATTTGCTGAGCGGAGCTGATATGATTATGGATGTGAGTTAAAGTTAATTGAGTTCTGGAGGATGAATGGACATCACACGATAGTCGTTGATCTCGTGGAGTGAAATCAATAGTGGAGGATTGAACCGATAAAGGTGAGCATAGGTATATGTGCAAGGTGGCAGAAAGGTAAGGTTAAGTGGGTCTAGGCTATATTTCTATTATATGAGGTTATAATAGAAATAAAGTGAATTAAAAGGTTTAAGTCGAGTTGACAAAGTCTAACTATGGTATGGTTAAAATGAGCGGATGTTATGAATCAACTAAGGTTATGGAGGGTTGAATAGAGTTTTTCTCTAAGGTTAATTGAGGATCACACTATTGAATAGTCGAATGAAACGTTTCCACATAAAACTTAATTAAGAAGCCTTAAACCTTTATTTGTGAAGGTTATCACCGTGGATCAGGTGATTAAGGCTTGGGACCAATGACATGCAATTTTATTGGCATAATGTGGGTATTGTCGACTTAGGATGGCATCACCTCCCAACCTTGAGACCAGCGCTGCTTCGTTTTATGTCTCCCCCCGAGCTACCCCTCACAGGGTTTCTCCTCAAGAACTTATATCTTAAACAGTAATAGCTATCTCGTCTTAACCAGACATAGCTACTTTATCATTGTTTGTCCTTCTAGCATAGTTAACCTCTTTCTTTTTTTTTAATATTTCTCAACCTTTTTCCTTCATGATCTCATATGCCCCATCCTCTTGATCCCTTGGAATAAATCTTCTCATGGAAGTAGTTAGGTTTAGGTAACCACCCAACCTAACTGTTTGAGAAACAAAATTGTTACCCTTTTGATAATTCATTCTCATTTAATTTTAATCAAACAATTACTACCATCATTCTGACATTCCACTTTTCATATATTTTAATCAAAATTAACTAATTATATAAACTTAATCCGTATTTAGTTTGTTTAAAGTGTAGTAAATAAATATTTACATATATGGGGGATATCACATCTTCCCCCCTAAGATTGAACATCGTCCTAATGTTCTTCTATTGGAAATAACTTTGGAAACATCTCCCTCATAGTCTGTTCATCTTCCCAGGTAGCCTCGTCTGGCCCAAAATGTTGCCATTGTACTTTAACTTGGGTGATAACTCATTTTTGCAACATTACTTCTCTCTTATTGATTATACCCATTAGTTCGACCAGGAAATCACCTTCTGGTTAGACCTTTATGCCACAATAAAGCTTTAGTCAATTTCATGAAATCAAAACATAAATCTGTTATACGATATTTTATGTATACGTATATTTATATAAGATTTACCTATGAGAGTTCAATTCCTCTGACTCACCTGTATATCCTGCCAATTTATTATGTGTTTGGGGTCATATATATATTTCTTTAATACATAAACATGAAAGACATTGTGCACATAAATATGGTTGGGTAAGGCGAGTTAATAAGCCACTGGCCCAATTCATGCTAACATTTGAAAAGGACCGCAAAATCGAGGTGCCAATTTGTTGCATCCATTCCATTACAGTCTACTTTCTTGGCCCAAACACGAACATAGACATGATCCCGCACCTAGAATTCCCAAAAACTTCTTTTCTGGTCAGCAAAATTCTTTTGTCGGTCTTAAGCGACCTTTAAATTGGTTTGTACTTCTTTGACCATTTCTTCCATTTCTGCTAGCATATCAAGCCCTATCATTAACTTATCTTCTGGACCGCCCCAATTTGAGGGAGTCCTAAATTTACGCCCATACAACACTTCAAAAGGGATCATTTGTGTAGAAGTATCATAACTGTTGTTATAAGCAAACTCCACTATATGTAAACACTCTTCCCACTCGATGGTTATTGCATTACATAAGATCGAAGCATATCCTCTGCTACCTGATTTACTTGTTGAGTCTTCCCATTTGTCTGAGGGTAGTAGGTAGTACTAAAATGTAGTTGAGTGCCTAGTCCTTCAAACAAGGCTTTCCATAAGGATGATGTAAATTTTACATCACGGTCTGAAATTATAACTTTTGGTATGTTGTGTAGCTTAAAAACAGTTTGTGTAAATATGTTAGCAATCTATACTGTCTTATAAGTACATTGTATAGGTATGAAGTGAGAATATTTTCTCTGCTTATCAACTACCACCATTATTGAATCATTCTGTTTTCTTGACTTGGGCAACCCTGTTATAAAATCGATAGAAATAACTTCCCATTTCCATTCCAAAATAGGTAATGGGTGAAGTAAAATAGTTGGGTGACGGTGTTTTTTTTATGAAACCAACTCAAGAAAAGATAGAAAATATATATCAACGCCTTAAAATCCAGCCTCTTCGAGGAGGCAACCTCCTTTACATTACATAAATGAACAATTCTTGGATGATTCAAATGACAAAACCTCCTTTCTATATATAGGAGTCTAAGGAGTCATAATATAACCCAGCCAACCTAAAAATAATAATATAAAGCCACAGAAATAACAATAGAGGGATTCTATGGGGCATAGTAATAATAATATGGGGACAATAGGGGCACAACAATATTAATAAGGGGTACAACTACAATAGTAATGGGGTAATCACTAGTATTATAGGGACCCAACATGCCCCTCTCCTTCAAAAAAGCGTCGTCCTCAACGCTTGAGTAGTTCTGATGCTTCTATATAAAATTCTCATCCTCCCATGGGGAATATTCAGCGGATAAGTTCTTCCACTTGATAAGATACTCCGGAATTGATCGATTTCATAGCTGTCAAGTTCTTGTTTCTATGACTGCTTCCGGTTCCAATACAATTTTTCCTTCCTCATCAAGTTCTGGCAATATTGTTTGAACTGGGAGCTTGTCACCTATAACCTTATTTAAACATGAAACATGGAAAACTCAATGCAATAAAGAAGCTGCAAGAAGATCCAATTTGTATGCCATAGTACCGATCTTTTGCAACACCTTGTACGGACCATAATACTTTGGTGATAATTTATTATCCTTTTTAGCTTGCTTGAGGGACATTTTGCTTATATGGTTGTAGCCGTAGGAATACCCAATCATCTAAATCAAAACTTCTTTCACTGTGATGTTGATCTACCTGTTGTTTCATTCTATTCTGTGCCAACATGAGGTTATCCTTTAAGAGTTGGAGGACTTGTTGTTGATGTTCGATGTGATGTTCCACTGCTTGAACCTTAGAATTTTCTCTTAAATATGATGTGATGGATGGTGGCTGATACCCATAAAGTGCCATAAATGGGGTCATTTTTCTTGTTGTATGGAAGGAATTGTTATACGACCATTCAGCCAGAGGTAACCATTTGACCCATTGTGTTTGTTTATCAGGTACAAAGCAACGAAGATATCCTTCCAACCATTTGTTTACTATCTGATTTTTCCCATCAAATTGAGGATGATAAGATGAGCTATGAGCTAACTGAGTACCAATACAAGAAAATAATTATGTCCAAAAATTTCCAATGAAAATGGGATCTCTATCACTTACAATAATCTTTGGGTTTCCATGTAGCTTTTGAATTGTTTCTATAAATGCATTAGAAACTGTATTGGCTTTAAATGGATGTGATAATGCACAAAAGTGTGCATACTTCGTAATTCTGTCAATTACCACCACGATGACACTCTTTCCCTTAGACATGTGATAAAATCCATTGAAACCTCCTCCCAACGTTGGCTTGGAATTGATAAATGTTGTAATAGACCTGGTGTCTTAATTGTTTCAACTTTATTTTGTTGGCAAACCAAACATTCTGCACAAACTTTTGAATATCTGATTTAAGACCATCCCAAAAAAATTCCTTCTTAACCCTGTGGTAAGTTTTTAAAAATCCTGAGTGCCCTCCTCAGGGAGAAGTGTGCAATTCCATAAGAATCTTTTTTTTAGCTGGGAATTCTTACAGAGGTATAAGTGATCTTTGTACCATAATGAATCATTTTTCTAGCTAAATGTATCAGATGTACTGGAATCTTGTTGTAACTTTTGATAAGTGCCCACACTTCTTCGTCATTCTTCCATTCCTCCCTTGCTTTGTTTATCCAATCTGGTTGGATAATAGAAATGGCGCACAACAATGCTTCCACATCCTCATCCTTTCTTGAGAGTGCATCTTCCACCACATTTTTCTTCCTTCTATTGTAGATGATTTCAAATTCATAACCCAACATCTTTGTGACCCACTTTTGTTGCTCTTCAGAGGATAATTTTCATTCTAAAAGGTATTTAAGGCTATCATGATCCTTTATACCTTGAAGTGTCTTCCCATTAGGTAGGGTTTCCATTTCTTAAGTGCATGGAGTATTGCCAACATTTCCTTCTCATCAATAGCTTTGTGTAAAAACTTTCCCTTGATTAGACAACCTTCAAAAGAAATGGGTCTTTCATTTTGCATTAAAACAACACCAATTCCATTTCTTGAAGCATCACATTCCACAATAAATTTTTTTGTGAAGTTCAGTGTAGCTAAGACCGATGCTTGGCACATTGCCTTTTTAAGATGTTCGAAGGCCTTTGTTGCTTCTGGAGTCCATGAAAATGCATCTTTCTTCAATAATGTTGTTAGAGGTGTTGCTATTCTCCCATAATTTTTAACAAACTTGTGATAATACCCTGTCAACTCCGAGAAATCCTCGCAAATGCTTTATGGATGTGGGGATTTTCCATTCCTTAATGGCTTTAATTTTGCTAGGGTCTACCTTAACTCCTTCATGAGATACAATATGACCTAGATATTCCACCTTTTGTACTCCAAAGAAACATTTGGATCTTTTTGCATATAATTGTTTTTCCTCCAATAGTTGTAGCACCCTGTCAACATGTTCAACATGATCCTTCTAAGACTTGTTGTAGATTACTATATCATCAAAAAATACTAACACAAATTTTCTAAGGAATGGTTTTAGAATTGAATTCATCAAACCTTGAAATGTTGAAGGTGCAATGGTAAGGCCAAAAGGCATGACCAAAAATTCATAATGACTCTCATGAGTTATAAATGTTGTTTTTGGAATGTCTTTAGTCTTCATTCTGATTTGATGATATCTGGAACGAAGATCCAACTTGGTGAAGTAAATTGATCTATGCAATTCATCCAGTAATTCATCAATGACAGGAATGGGAAACTTATCTTTAATAGTGAGCTTGTCGAGCTCCCTATAATCCAAACACATGCGCCATGATCCATCCTTCTTGTGCACCAATACTACTGGAGTAGAGAAAGAACTTTGACTTGGTTGAATTATACCCACCTCTAACATTTCTACAACCATACGTTCAATTTCACAGTTTTGGGCATAGGGATATCTGTACGGCCTGATGTTTGGAGGAACACTTCCTGGAATTAGATGAATAGAATGATCATGGTCACTAATAGGTGGGAGACCTTTGGGAGTCTCAAATACCTTGGCATGATTGTCCAAGACTTTTTGGAGGTCTGGAGAAATAGATGATTCCAATGTGGAAACGTCTAGCGAACATAATTGTGCAATTACACCTCTTTGTTCCTTTTTTAGAAGCTTTGT
>APFE030274530.1:82280-118208 GCA_000404065.3 Pinus taeda | reverse complement strand
TTCAAAAAAAGATGCAAAAAAGGGCACAAAAATGGATGCAAAATTTGGTGCTAAATCAAATTCAACATATGGTGCAAAGATAGGCACCAAAACTGGTGCAAAAATAGAAGCAAAAACTAGTGTAAGACTAGATACAAAACCTGGCATAAGACTAGATGCAAAAACTGACACAAAATGGATGCAGAAAGACGTTAAATTGGAAGCAAAATACAGTGTAAACTTGATGAAATGATGGCGCAAAAAAGGAAGCAAAGAATGACACAAAATAGGAAGCAAAAGACAATGAAAAATAGATGCAAAAAATGACACAAAACTAGAAGCAAAACCTGTCATAAAATAAGATGCAAATCTTGGTTCAAAATTTGACGCAAAAATGATGCATAGTTTGGTGCAAAAAATGATGCAAAATCTAGAGTGAAAAAGGATGCAAAATCAGACGCAAAAAAGGACGCTTTAAAAATTGTACAATAGAGCCAGATTTAGCGCCAGGTTGCTCATCACAATTACAAAAAAAATTCACTAAAATCTGGCACTAAATCTGGCGCAAATCGCTGGTTTTGTTGTAGTGCTGCAAGCTTCTTTTGTTGTTAATTACTCACTTTCCACTTCTATTTTGTTCTAGGTTGTGCCTGTTATGCAATTTCATGTACTCTTGATATTTAGCATTAGAGGAGCTCTCATCCTACCTCTGTGTTGAAGTCTAGTGTGTATCATTGAATGTGTTATGCAAGTTTCTGTTAACTTAGTGCCAAGGAGCTGTTATCCTGTCTGTGCATTAGGAAATAGATTTGCAGACCTTTTTATTGGTTGCAGCTGGCCATAACATGGTCTTGTGCATCTGCTGGTGTAATCAGTATTCTCCATATTCACCTAACTCCTTAAACTATGAGTAATTGGTGGTCTAAAGCCTTATAGTCTGGGGGTGTTCACCCATGTCTAGAGTTAAGCATAGTAGGAGTGGTTATCTGGCTTGAACAAGCATCATTCCTTCCATTCATCAATTTCCAACATTATTTTGAGGTTGTAATGTTCCCGAGCATCTCTGAGATACAACCTAGGAGAGTTTCTTAGGGTGATAACATTAACTGGCATCCTTGCCGGGGAGAGGAGATTGAAGCTTAGCTTCCCTGGGAGAATGACATAGTTCCAGATTTTGATGATAGACAAAGTCTGGGCACATTTCTGGTTGTAATCATCTATATGGCGACTCTAGTGGAGAACCAACCTGGTGGCGACTCCATGTTTCAGTTGTGGCTCAGTTTGTGAGGCATACCCGGAGGAACCCTCAGAAATCACCACCTAACCCAGCGCCTAACTGTGAGAAGATTGTTAAGTAGAAGAAAATATCACAGAAAGGAGCATTAGGATTAGGTAAGCCCAAGCTTTCATCTTATGTATCTTTGCAGGAGAAGGTTATAGTCGAAAATACTCAGTTTGAAGATCTAGAACCTAGTATTGCTAGTGAAAAATCAGCTATAGAGATTCATAAAGCTCCTTGTCCATTTAGTTCCCCTTTGGATCTCAGTCCAAAGAAAGTATCCTATACAGTCCATCATATTCCCTTGTCTCTGTCATCCATTTCATTGTCCCCCATTATTCATACCAGTATCCTTCCACCTACTCCAGCCATGGCAAGCCAACAAGCACCTACGAAGATGGAAAGAATCATAGTTGCTAGGTATGGACCCCTAGTTTTGCTTGTTCCTTTGAATGCTATGCATGAAGGAGAGTAGAAAAAATATATGCCCAAGGTCACTGGTACAGATGGGGTAACTACTGAAGAGCACCTTGAATCTTTTTATACTTATGCTGATAACTTGGATATCAGTGAAGATGATTTGTGGATGAGAGTCTTTGTCCAAAGCCTTGATGGAGAGGCCAGAAAGTGGTTCAGAGAATTGACCCCTAGATCTATTGCTGATATTGAAGCCTTAGATGATGCATTTTTGAAGCACTAGGGAGATAAAAAGGACTTGCTATATTACCATACTGAGTTTGGTAACCTGAAGAGAGAGAATGGGGAGTCATTGCCTGATTTTAATAAAAGATTCAATCGTATGTATAGTAAGATACCAGCTGAAGTGAAACCAACCCCCACCTCTACCAAACTCACCTATGCCAATGCTTTTGACTATGATTTTTGCCTATTATTAAGAGAAAGAAGATGTGCTACTTTGGCAGATATGCAAGATGCAGCCCTAGAAGTAGAATTTAATATCATGGCTGCAGAAAAGCTTAAAATTCATGCTGACAGAAGGAGGCAGAGAGGTGAGGCTTCTTCTTCCTATACCTCATCTTCAAAGCCTAAACTAGATAAAATGACTAGAATAATAGAGTCATTGGTTGCTGAGATATCTAAGCTGAAGATTGAGCAAAACTCAGGAACGACAAGGTAGTAGAACACATTTGCTCCAAGAAACTCAAATCCATTCAGAAGAGCAAATGAAAAATTGCAAATCATTTAGAGGGTAAAGAACCAAATGAAGAACAGAAAGTTAAAACTCCTTTTCAAAATGTAGTCATGGAGGAGGAACAGTTTGAAGATGAGGATGAAATTCATTGCATGGAAGATAAAGGAAATGTTGCCTTTTTTACATTGGCTACATACGAAGAATCATTGCTGCTGGACCAGACCAGTCAAGAGTGGGACAAAGGGGTTGTTCTGCAAACTGGTGAACAACAAAGGTATAATCTGAGGTCACAAGCAAACAATGCCAAGGAGAACCCTACCCAAAAAGTTGTTGTCCAAACAGAGTTACATAATACTAGACAAAAAATACCAGTAGCTGATCCAATCATCCTAAAAGTGCCAACTCAAGAGGTAAGATGTCTTGATAAGTCCCCTTCCCTTTTCAGTTTTGAATCAGAAGTCCAGAAGTTAAAAATATATGTGCCTCTACCAGAACTTGTAAAGAGTGAAGTGTTTAGAAAGCCTATCCTTGAAGCTCTTGAGCTGAAAGCCACACAAACCTCCACTGACTTTGTCAATTTGCAAGATGACAAACCTGCAGTTGTGTTGAGCCCCATGACTGAACCTGCTGACGATAATTCTCCATCTTTTTATGTCTCCTTGACCATTCACGATAAAATCCTCCACAACTGCCTGCTAAACACTAGGGCTAGCCACAATCTGATGCCAAAAGTTGTCATGGAAGAGTTAGGCCTTGATATCACTAGACCATATCATGATTTATTCTCTTTTGATTCAAGGAAAGTAAAATGCCTGGGACTGATCAAAGATTTAGCTATTACCCTAACTCAGCTGCCCATGAAGAGCATGGTGTTGGACATTATGGTAGCAGATGTCCCTCCTAAGTTTGGCATGTTGTTGTAAAGAGGATGGATTAAGAGACTAGGTGGGACATTACAAAATGATCTATCTTATGCCACTGTCCCAGTTTTTGGAGGGGAAAGCAGGATATTGTATAGAGAAGCACAGCTAGCATACATCATCAGTGACGAGAAGAATCCTTCTAATCATCCCATTTATGTTGTGGACATTGATTTTGGAGCATGTATTCTCCAAATAGAAGAATCTTAGAAGGCCTCAACGCAGCTCAGGAAAAAAATAGATCAGGCCGAGGAAGAGCAAGGAAGTCAATTTTGGGAGATGTTCTTTGATGGAGCATGTTCCAGGGAGACTACAGGAGCAGGGGTGGTGCTGATATCTCCAAAACAAGAAAGTATGCAACTGTCCTTTAAGCTGGCCTTCCAAGTCACCAAGAATATAACAGAATATGAGGCTCTGATATTGGGCCTTAACGCAGCTAAAGACAGAGGAATCAGAAGCATAAAAGTGTTTGGAGATGTTGATTTGATCATTCAGCAAGTAAACAGAGCATTTCAAGCAAAGCACCCAAGGTTGAAAGCATACAGAGACGAGGTATGGAGACTCAAAGATTCCTTTGATAATTTATGTATTTCATATATCCCTAGAGACAAAAATCAGCTTGCTGATTCTCTTGCTATGTCTGCTAGCATGTTCATCCCTCCCATGCCTCCCAGACTAGTTTATAAAGTCCAAATGATGTATATACCATCCTTGCCTGACAATGTCCAACATTGGAAAGTTTTTGAAGATGACGATGAAGTGAAGAAGACCGAACTGCAGTCTGTAAGCATAATATAGGGAGTCCAGGTCAGCCAAGATATATAAATTTGTCTACCCGTTTGTTCGCTGACCAAAGTGTTGAGTACTGCAATTTAATGAAGCAATTTGCTGATGTCTTTGCCTGGGAATATAGTGACCTGAAAACTTATGACAAGAAGATCATCCAGCATAAAATTCATCTAGAAAAAGACATCATCCCTTTCAAGTAGAAACTGAGACCAATAAACCCCTTGCTCCTTCCTCTGATTCAAAAGGAAATCAAGAAACTTTTGGCTGCCAAAATCATAGTCCCTCTCAGATATTCCAAGTGGGTAGCCAACCTAGTAGTGGTGAGGAAGAAAAGTGGAGAAATCAGACTCTATGTAGATTTCAAAAACTTAAACAAATGCCCTAAGGAAGACAACTATCCTCTACCCAAGATGGAGCATTTGTTGCAAAAGGTCTCAGGAGCCAAAGTGATGTCTTTCCTAGATGGATTTTCAGGCTTTAATCAAGTTGTTGTGCATCCAGATGATCAAGAAAAGACTGCATTCACCACTCCTTGGGGCACTTTTATGTATGCCAAGATGCCTTTTGGACCGATGAATGCTGGAGCCACCTTTCAGAGAGCTATGGATATAGCATTTGTGGGAGTGAAGGATAAATTTGTCCTTATCTACCTTGATGATATAACAGTATACTCTAGCAGCTATCAAGACCACTTGCAACATTTGAAGAAAGTGTTCTTGAAGTGTAGAAGGTTTGGGATTTCAGTCAATCCCAAAAAGTCACAGTTTGCTTTAGAAGAAGGCAAGTTGTTAGGACATATTGTTTCTTCTGTAGGTGTCTGAATTGACCCAGAGAGAGTAAAAGCAATACAGACTTTGTTTGTCCCGAGATAAAAAAAGGACATCCAGTCCTTTATGGGCAAAATAAACTTTGTGAGGAGGTTTATGCTAAATTTTGTAGAACTGGTGAAGCATATTACCTCCATGTTGAGAAAGGGTTCGGAGATCAAATCGACTGAGGATGCCAGAAATTATTCGAGTCCATTAAGAAAGCCATTGTGGAAGCTCCTACTCTAATTAGCCCAGATTACAATAGGGAGTTCCACATATTTTCATTTGTCTCTGAAGACACCCTCGCAGCAGTTTTATTGCAAGCAGATGAAGAAGGTGCAGAGCATCCAGTAGCATTTTTCAGCAAAACATTAAGGGATGCTGAGCTGAGGTATGATATCATCGAGAAACAAGCATATGCTCTTATCAAGTCTTTGAAAGCTTTTAGAGTTTATATCTTGCATTCCAAGATAATTGCATATGTATCCTCTGTTGCAATAAAAGATGTCTTAACACAACCTGATGCTAATGGAAGAAGAGCTAAATGGATTACAAAGATGATTGAATTTAATATAGAACTGAAGCCTACCAAGCTTGTCAGAGGTCAGGGTCTTGCCAGGCTATTAGCTAAAGAAAATTGCAAAACATTGGACATAAACCTCATGTGCTCGAATTTAGAAAATGGTCAAACAGAAGAAGAGGAAGCAGTTGAAACAGAGAGAAAGCAGTCAGTGGCAGAAAATCTAGCTTCTTGTGATTGGTATTCTGCAATAGTTAAATTCTTGGTGAAGCTAGAAACCCCTCTAAACTTTACTCAAAGTCAAGTCAGAACTATTAAACTTTGGGCAGCAAAATATTGCATCCATGAGAATCTTCTTTATTTTAGGGAACCATATAGAATGCTTTTGAGGTGTCTGGACAAAGAACAGTCAATGGAAGTTATGCAGCAGTTTCATTCCAGCATGTGTGGAGAACACCATTATTGGAAGACCACTGCCCATAAGATCCTCAGAGCTGGGTACTATTGGCCCACCTTATTTTCTAATGTATTGTCATTTGTTAAAGCTTGTGACAGGTGCCAAAGATTTGAAGGGAAACAACAGTTGAAGTCCCTGCCCTTAAAACCAATACATGCAAAAGGACCTTTTCAACAGTGGGGCTTGGATTTCATTGGTGAGATCAATCCACATTCTAGTGGCCACGACAGATGGATATTAGTAGCCACTGATTACTTCACTAAATGGATTGAAGAAATCCCTACCAGAAAGGTTGATCATAATGTGGTCATGAAGATTTTGACAGAGCATATCTTTACCAGATTTGGTTGTCCACATAAATTAGTAACAGACAGTGCAGCAACCTTCAGGGCAAAAGAATTGGTGGAAATGTGTGATTCAATGGGCATTAAGCTAGTTCATTCTACCTCATACTATCCCCAAGGCAATGGTCTAGCAGAATCCTCTAACAAAAGCCTCATAAGGATAATCAAAAAGCTGTTGGAGGACAACAAAAAGAATTGGGATTCTAAGCTCAAGTATGCATTGTGGGCCGACAGAGTGACCATTAAGAAATCCACAGGGAATTCTCCATTCAAGCTGGTATATGGCACTGAGGCTGTGTTCCCAATTTAGTTAACTCTCCCTGTGGCAAAGTTCCTGCAGCAAGAACAGAATGATGAAGAAGACATGGCAAGAAGGATCACTGATTTAGCAAAGGTACACCAAATCAGAGAACAGCTGGTTGAAAGGTCTACAACACATCAGAAGAAGATCAAGGATGCCTTTGACAAAGGGAAAAAAATAGATAATTTTCAGGTTGGAGATTTGGTTCTGAAGTGGGATGCACTGAAAGAGAAGAGAGGCAACCATGGGAAATTTGATGCTTTCTGGACAGGGCCTTTTATTATTTCTCAGATCCAGGGGAACAATACCTTCATACTGCAAAGTATGGAAGGAGAAGCAGTTTTTCATGGCCTAATTAATGGGCGTTTTCTGAAAATTTATGTGATTTAAGGTCTTTTGGCCTTAAATTTGTAAATAATTTATTTTTATCAGTTTTAGTGTAGGTTCAGTCAGACTCCATGCCCAATGGAACACTGGAAATTTTGCAAATTTGTTTTTATAGGAAAGGCATTGATCTCCAGGTTCTTGAGACCTCACAGGGAGGATCTCATCCCCAGAAGGAGCCAGTATTAGCTTTGTTATAGGCTGCTGATAATTCAAGGAATCCAGAGTAAGCTTGGTCCTTGGTTTTGGTTCAAAAGAAGCCTATGCTAGTGTGTTCCCGCCACCTTTCACCTTAATCATCCACATTTCACCTTATTTTCCTGGTCCCTCTGTTTAAAATCGCATATAAGAGATTTTGCTCTTAGCCCCGAGCGCGGAGTTTAAATTTTCACATGACCACGTCCACACAACCGCGTGCCTTCGCAAAAAGCGCTATCCATTGATTCCCTGTCACATCAGTCAAAAAAAACCATGCAATCAAACCCGCGTTGTCCGATCAACTACGCCACGATCAGACGACATTCGCTCCTCCCGCTCTCGCATATTGACTGCACGATAGCTCGCGGGGAAAGTGGTTTTGGTCCTATCACATCCACCACGTGTCGCGCGGTGATTGTGATCACTCGATTGTGTACGAATACCGCCGTAGGCTCTCAAGTGGTGCGATCAATATTGCCTACCAATCAATCCATTTTTCCTGGCCGTTAAATCCCCGCGCATATTCCGCCCTCGATCATCGTTGGATCTGACTGTATGAGATACAAGGGTCCTCATTCATCTCGCCCTCATATCTCCTAATAGCTTCTGCAAACCAATCTCCAACATTCAGTCGCGTCATTCGATGGCTCACATCTGTTCATTCCCACTTCCGCCCGTTTTCTCCCACCGAGAGATCTCTGCCGCCCATTCACTTGATCCAACGGCTGATATCTGTTCTCGTCATGCTCATGCTCCCGCCACGCAGTCTTCACGTCCTTGACCTGTACCATGCATCCGAAGGATGAAGGTGGCCAGTCTTCAGCACTCCGAGTAGTTACTCCTTAACAACTGCATTCAAGAGATAGAATGGCCGAGAAGAAGAAGGACAAGCTTCTAGCAGTTAAACACATTTATTAGTTATGCAATTTCTTCCATGCGACACTCTACCTGCTCAAGAAGGACAACAGAGCATCCGAAAAGATCAATTTTGTTCATTAAAGCAAGCAAATTGTAACAGAGACTCGATCAGAGAGTTAAAGTGGTTGGTGGTCCATTATGACCCCTCCACGTCCAGAATAGCAAAATATCTTTGTAATGAAACTCTATATATACCGAGAATACAGATGTAATCAGGGATGATGGTTGTTGTTCTGATGTAAGGTTCAACTTCTGGAGACTGTAACTACTTTGATACTTGCAGCGTCTGGTCTTCATTTTCAGCTAATACAAGCTTCTTTTGCTGTTAATTGCTCACTTTCCACTTCTATTCTATTCTAGGTTGTGCTTTTTATGCAGTTTTCATGTACTCTTGATACTTAGCATTAGAGGAGCTATCATCCTACCTCTGTGTTGAAGTCTAGTGTGTATCATTGAATGTGTTATGTGGGTTTCTGTTAACTTAGTGCCAGGGAGCTGTCATCCTGTCTGTGCATTAGGAAATAGATTTGCAAACCTTTTTACTAGTTGCAGCCGGCCATCACATGGTTTTGTGCATCTGCTGGTGTAGTCAATATTCTCCATATTCACCTAACTCCTTAAACTATGAGTAATTGGTGGTCTAAGGCCTTATAGTCTGGGGGTGTTCACCCATGTCTGGAGTTAAGCATAGTAGGAGTGGTTATCTGGCTTGAACAAGCATCATTCCTTCCATTCATCCATTTCCAACATTATGTTGAGGTTGTAATGTTCCCAGCATCTCTGAGATACAACCTAGGAAAGTTTCTTGGGGTGATAACAACCCCTTCATCTTGCATCAAGCCTGCACCTAATCCTTCTTCTGATGCATCCGTGCATACAAGAAAGTCTTTGTCCATGTTGGGTACTTTTAATATTGGAGCCGTTGTTAGTTGATTTTTTAGCTCATTAAATGATTTCTCACATTCACTTGTCCATTCAAACTTAACCCCTTTCCTTTGGAGGTGGGTGATGGGATTAGATATCTGCGAGAACCTTTCTACAAACCTTCTCTAGTAGCCTACCAATCCCATAAAGCTGCCTACTTCTTTGACATTCCGAGGAGAGGGCCAAGTCATTATAGTTTCAATCTTACTATAATCAACTGCAATGCCTTTGCCACTAATGGTATGGCCTAGATATTGAATTTCTTTCTCAAAGAAGGAACATTTAGAAAGTTTTCCATATAGCTTATGTTCTCTAAGGCATTGTAGTACCAACCTCAAGTGTTCTAGATGCTCTTCCTCATTACGGGAATAAATGAGGATGTCATCCAAGAACACTTGAACAAAGTGGTCCAGATATTTTTGGAAGACACTGTTCATCAAGTTCATGAAGGTTGTTGGGGCATTAGTCAAACCAAATAGCATAACAATAAACTCATAGTGTCCATATCGCGTTCTGAATGTCGTCTTAGGTATGTCTTCCTCCTTGATTCTTAGTTCATGATAACCTAACCGTAAGTCTATCTTGGAGAATATTGAAGCTCATTTTAGTTGGTCAAAGAGGTCATCAATTCGAGGCATGAGGTACCTATTCCAAATGGTGGCCTTGTTTAGATCTCGGTAATCAATACATAACCTAAGAGTTCCATCCTTCTTCTTTACAAAGATTACTGGTGCACCCCAAGGTGACACACTGGGTCGTATAAAACCTTGATCAAAAAGTTCTTTGAGCTATATACTTAATTCATTAAGCTCTGGAACAATCATTCGATAAGGTGTTTTGGATATGGGTTCCACTTCTGGTTTCAAAGTTATGGAGAAATCAATTTCTCGAACTGGAGGCAAACCTGGTAGCTCTAGAGGAAATACATCTGCAAATTTGGAAAGTAGTGGGTGCAATTTATCCGAGGACTTCTCATTGGTAGGAACCATTTCTATCGCATAAATCTTGCACCCTTTCCTCATACACTTATTAACTTTCTTGGCTGATATGAGGCGCAACGTAACATCACGTCTAACCCCTTTTATTACTTTGGTTTCTCCTTGGTCATTTTTTATGAGAACTGTCTTATTACAACAATCTAGTATAGCTTGATGGGATTCAAGCCAATACATTCCCACAATTAAGTCATACATCCCGAGAGTCGTACTAAATAGGTTCATCTTGTTATCACACCCCCCAATGTTAACACTACAATCTCATATCATTGACCCTACTGATTGTTGAGAGCCTGATGCCATTTCTACCACTCTAAAGTTACTTTGCTCATGAGCTATCAATCCACATCTAAGTATTGTTGAAGGTGAAATAAAAATATCAGTGGAACCTAGGTAAATTAACACATATAGAGGGATGTTATTGATCATACCTGTAGACTCTACTACAGTGGCTCGGTGCTCAGCCTGGCGATGGTTTGTGGCTGCATGAATTCGATGTGGGTTTTGTGATCTTCCTCCTTTTGCTTTGTATTCTTGTTGTTTAATCCCTGTTTGATAGCTTGGAAAATCTTTTCTATAATGTGGACCTTTACATTGCCAACATTCTACTGGTGCCTGCTTCTTACGTTGTCCTTGTCCTTGGTCACCAAATCTTCTACGCCACCCAATATTCAAGGTTGACCCTTACGTCCTCGTGGAGGCAGTTGAGAAATTGCACTAGCGATCCGAGAAATAGTGTCTTGTCTTCCCTGGAATCTATATGGCTGCCCCCAGGTTTATTTAGCCTTATTATGGAATGCTCCTTTCCTAAATTTCCATCAACCACCATTTGTTTCTTCATATTTATTTTCCTTTTGACTTGTTTGGCTAAACTAATGGTTGTTGCCATAGTGGTGGGTTTCCACATGGTGACTTCTGCTCGGACTAAGGGGTCGATTCCATGCAAGAATCTTTCAGCTTGACATTTATCATCAGCCATATAGTCCACGTGATGGACCAATGAATAAAATTCAGCCTCATAGTCCTCGATAGATCTACCATTCTGTCGTACTTCATGGAAAGCACCTACTTGTTGGTGTTTGTACTCTTCTGATAGGTACCTAGTTTGGAAGGCTTCCTCAAACATTTCCCAAGTAATTTGCACTGGGGTGACTTGCATCTTCATTTCTTCATTTACCCACCATAACAAGGCATCTCCTTTTAATAGACTCACTGATATCTGGGCCTTTTCCCTAGAAGTGTATGCCTTAAAACTAAGTGCTCTTTTGACACCCATTACCCATGCTTCTGCTTTTGAACCCCCTTCTAGACCCGTAAACTCTGGTAATTTGGATTTTTGGACTTCTTTAATAATATCAAGTGTTGATTTTCCATCTTTGGTATTGAATCGAGAATTTAGGTCTTGTCTCTGTTTTTGTTCCAATTCCTTTTGCACATTTCCTTGATCTCGTCCTTGGCTTGAGATCCAATCCTTAAATATATTGGTCATTTTCCCAAGGGAATGTAATATAGCTTTCTCATCTGGGGTTCCTATCTCTGAAGTGGCGAGAGGTGGTGTTTCTACCTCAGGGTTATTTCGGGTTTGTCTTCGACGTTTAGGAGCCATAATATACCCTGTAATATTCAGTTAAATTAT
The DNA here is from genome assembly GCA_000404065.3 of Pinus taeda. Lineage (NCBI taxonomy): Eukaryota > Viridiplantae > Streptophyta > Pinopsida > Pinales > Pinaceae > Pinus > Pinus taeda. The sequence continues at coordinate 106,602 of APFE030274530.1, read as the reverse complement.
ACATTACTTTTATGCCAAAAGCTACAACAAATTTATAATATGTCCAAATTTAAAATATACATTTAATTACTAAATTGAATTACAATACTTAAACCATAAATTATCACAATTTTCATAGTATAGAAACTTGGAGTTTATGAGTTTCATAAATTATCAATAATCACAATACTTAAACCACAATTTTGTAGTATAAAACCATAAAACTTAGAGAATTGGATCAAAGTAAAATAAAACAAAATTTGAATGAGTAAAGCTTAAGAATATTGGTGACATTATTATGTTAAGAAGGTATTGAATTTTGGAAGGAAGCATTATATGTCACAATAATATTAATTGTGCAGATTCATGAATTTAAGTATTTGTTTATGCAATCATTACTTATGTAGAAAAATAAATGGATTGTTTTAAAATAAATTGTTAAACAAGTGTATCTTGAGATTCTTATGACTATTCTAAGAAAATTTATGAAAGCAAACCATTAAGAAATATTCCACACCATAAAGAAGAGACACTGCCACCCGACCCAGAACCGGATTGGATAACTGGGAAGGTTATTCCTCCCCAATACAAAATAAAATCATTTTATTAATCATATGGCCTACCTGCAAGTGCACCCGCGAAAGCAACACCATATCGAATCCCTTAAATTACAATACATTTAGTCATATTAATTGCCCGGATAAGACATAAATTTCCTACATAAGACATAAGATTGTAAGCTTGCGGCCATGGCTATGCGTGTTCCTGCAAATTCCATTGTTCCTTTCGATAACAATGTTGAGAAATCTGTGCACACTATAAAATCAATAGTACCACTTACACAATCAATAGTACCTTTTCCTCCTCCAAGGTAGGTAATTGTTCCTTCAACAATTCCATAAACTAATAATAGAAACTATAAACTTTTATAACAAAACACTTGTAAAGAGGAAATTTACTATTTACAATGTAAGACATTTTATTATACTACTATTATATAAAAATTATTATAATCAAAATATTTAACTTGCTGTTAATAAATATAAAAATTGCATTTTGATTCATCAAAAATACATTTATTAAAGATACATAAAATAGTATAATAATTTAGCAAATACCTTAAAAATAATAATGCTATACTTAATTATTTTCATTATATTTTAATGATAAACCATATAAACCTAAACAATAATTAAACCTCATGACCCTAAAACCTATAAATCCAATTATATTTATGGCTTACACTGAAATCACATATTTTTACATGTCCATCACTGCTGAGAAGGAGGTATTCTGGTTTAATGTCCCCATGCATAATATTATTATCATGAAGATACTTCAATCCAACAATAATGTCTCGTAAGTACTTATGAGCAATATCCTCTCCAATTCCACCAGGAGGGCCTGAGCCTTTAAAAATCCACCCTCCCTCCATGTACTCTAATACCACATAAAGGCGATCACTCGTTGGATCATCAATCATGTCAATTAACTTCACAATATTCGGATTATCCAACTGCTTCATAATTGATATCTCTCTTAGAACATTTGTTATTGCAGTTTCTAAATGAGTTATTCTAATCTTACAGAGTCGAGACTTCTGAAATACCTTGATTGCATAAAACTTTCCATCCTTGCTACTCCAATGGAGAACAACTTTACCATAACTTCCATTCCCAATTTTACATTCACGAACATATTCATTCACCATTTGATTCCCCTGAAAATCCTCATCCCGAACCAAATAGTGGATCTCTTTGACAGAACATGTTTGAGCAACTTTGACATGACTGTCTTTCAAGGGTAGTTGAACTCGCGTATAGTTTCTGCAGTGTCCGTCATTTCTTTGAGCGAGTGGTGAACTCTTTACTCCCTTTTGTTCAACATTCAGAGTTTCTTTAGGGGTGCACTTACGCAAATGCTCCTGTGATGTGCCTTTGCCAAAGGGAATTGCTCCTACTTTGAGACTTTTCTTAGAATTGCTTCTCAGAATTCCAAAACCAGTAAATCCCATGGTTTTCAATGAAGGTATTCAATATCCCGGTGTACGGTATGGCACTAAACTTTACAGAAAGACCAAATGAATATTTGAATATGAAACAAAACCTTGTAAATGATCAAATGAGTAATTGCATATGGGGTAGAGCCCCTGGATTTAACCTCATAGAATATGCAAAAAGAAATCAGAGAGTTGTGCACACTGAAATGTTGTGCCCATGTCTTCTGCATGGATTAATAATGATTTCTTCTCAGATTTCATGGAGATTAGACTGATACATAAACTTGGTCTTCGTTGGTAACCACAGTGAGCATCTAGAGACGAATTCAGCCATCAAATCAAACAGAGGAATAACAGAAAATGAAAAAAGGTGAAAATGTTAATAAAATTGATGATACAGTGGTCCATGGCTATGGATTTCGTCCTGTGTCTTATTGCGAAGGGTTTGGTGGGTATGACAGTGGGATGATTTGTGGCTATGGAGCTACAGGTTATGGTTACAGTTCCAATGTTGATGGTTATAGTTATAAGTCATCGGGTTATAGTTCCAATGTTGATGGTTATAGTTCTAACTCATCAAGTATTGGAGGAGCTTAAGGGAGTGGGATGGGAGGTTCTGGAACCAATGGTCGATATCACCCATATGCCAGGCAGAACAATTGATACTGGAGTTTCTCGAAAGCAATGGTTGTCGATACAGATAAGACTGGAGGATGCATGGATATCGTCCCACTGATGGAATATCAAAGCCAAGCAGATGAGGAAAGTGCATGTCGATTACCAAAAATGATCACAGAAACAAATTATCTTTCAAAACCACAATATAAATAAATTTATGTTAAACGAGCTTTATCTGATGCCTATCATAAAAACACACACCACTCGGTTTATGTTGTGGTAGAGCCTGCAAAAATTTGTCAAAAATGGCTAACAAATTAATGAAAACAAATCAAAATTGCAGAAATCTAGAAACCTCAATTCCAAAGTTCAATTGCCGTGGAAATTACTCGTAGGAAAGTAAGCATCCTGTAACTTTAAAAAACAAGTCAAGTTAAATATCCTAAATTTTATATATATATATATATATATATATATATATATATATATATATATATATATATATATATATATATTAATTGTGTGTGTGTGTGTGGTGTGTGTGTTTAGATGCCATAGGTCCTAAGGGTTGAGCCCTGCTCTGATACCATATGTAACAGTACAAAGTAAAAATAAGTTGATTTCTTAATTAAAAACATAAGCAGACAAATAAGTTCATACCTATATTACTTGTAATCAAAGTGTGTCGGATGGCAACAAGGTTTTGGGGACGACTCTCCACCCAACCATAGGCTCAATTGTGCAAGGATCTGCGACAACTGGCCACCCTCAAGCCCTCAATCAACGTACTACTGCCAGTGACTCCTAAGTCTTTAGAACATCATTCTCCCAAGAGAATGCAATATAGAAATTCGGAAAGATGGGATGCAGAAATGCCTCCTATATCTCTCTCATCTATTAAAAAGAACAATATTGAAAGGGAAACCACATGCACACACTCCATGTGTCTACATGCAACTTTCTTTTTTTTAGTTTTCTTGTTTTATTTCCTTCTTTTTGATAGTTTCCTTTTCTTGTTTTATTTCCTTCTTTTTGATAGTTTCCTTGTTTTATTTATTCTTATCTAGAGCTTTAGTATGGTTATTACTATTTTTATTTATTTTCTTTGTATATATTTTTATCTTATTTATTTTTTAAACATTTATGATTTATTATTTTTATTATTATTAAGTGATTTATTTATTACTATTTATTATTTATATTATTAATTATTTTTTGTATTATTTATTATTTTTATTATTCATTATTTAATTAATAAGGGGAGGGATATTACATTACAACAATTAAAATTAATAATGATTTAAAATAAATAATTATTAATTATAATTAATTAATATTAAACAATTATAAAATTATAAAATTAATTAAAATAAATATAATTAAAATACAAATTATTAATACAATATAATTAATATAACCATAACCCTAAATATCACAAAAATACAATTAAATTTACAAAACATAAGAGAATAATTAAATTAATTATATCACAATTTAAAAATAATTTAATAAATCCTAATATTTGTCAGCTAAGCATCTCTATATATATAGTTGGAAAAAATGAGACCAGTCTTTCAATAATCTTTCACATCCTGAAGATGAACAACCATTGCTGGTTCGAAACATCGATAAAAAGGAAACCTAATGTGATGTATCCAGAAGACAATCTAAATAATATGGAGGAGGTCGGGCGGTCAAACCCCACCTCCTCCTTTTTACATAACAAAATCTTGTTTTATTAAAAAAAAATTGGTTGTTGGTTGGGTCGGGCCCACCTTGGGCGGCCCGCCCACCGTACCTCCACTGCTATATGTATTAAATTTAGTGGATGCGTGTTGGGGCTGGGTCTGTGCCCCAAGGGTCGGCCCACCAATATGGATATTATTTTGTTTGATGTGTGGGATGGTTGTGGGTGGCGAGGTCATGGTTTCCCACCCCCGTTTGTTTGAGTTGTAATTGTTCCATGGGTAGAGGAGGGGCTAGGGTTCATGGCCCACCCCTTCGTAACTATGTTGAATGAATTGGGGTGGCGGGATTGGTAGCCCGCCACCCCTTTTTTCATTTTATTTTTTTGTTTAATAAAACAATATGCAGAATTTTGGAAATTTGGTTTTGGACAGAAAGAGTATTTTTAACAAGGCAACAATTTTTCCCGGAATCTAGCTAGAGTTGGACAGATTCCATCTGCTGGAAAAGGTCTAAATTGTGCCTTCATTAATCCTGCCCAATCATCAAAAACTCAACCCAACTTTGACTACCTCTATCTCCTTCATCCGGACTCGGATTGGAGTGTCGTTCACACCGTTGGAATCACGAAGACGAGTACTTTGATCTAATGTCAAGTTCATCATCTTTCCAACACTTTGAATTTTGAACTTTTTCCGTGCCACTGTCTAGAGATCCACCTGGATCAGCTCATGTACCACAATGAAATTTCATCGAGATGTGGGACGTGGGATGCAAGATAGAAGGTGGTTGCGAAGGCTTGATGGATACAAGAGCTCGACACTTTATAAGGGAACCAAACACCCCCAACAAAGCACTGAAAGACTTCGCGCCTTAAGGCCAAGCCCTCGGTCACTGCCCTCAGTCTTATGGTGAGAAGTGTGTGGTAAGGGCTAAGTGGAAGGAACTTGAAAATTGGAGATCTATGATTGCAGGTTTGTGGTTGTTGGCACATTGGCCACAAATGAAAAACATCGAAATAGGGGGCTATGATATTATTGGTGTTTGGTCACTGAACCAAGTCCTATGGTGGAGGTACAACAGGGGCCTAGTGCAAAAGGGGATACACTTGATCGGAGGTCGGAAATGGGCTATTTCATAGTGTTACATCACCACATAACACTATGATGAAAAGATCTGATATGATGGCACATGGTGCCATTAAGATATATGAATTGGAAGTTGGGTTTTTTAATGCAAAACTATAAGGTTGATGCCCCAAGACCTGCCGTGCCCACATTGTAAATAAATGCAAAATAGAGACTCTCTATTTTTTCACATCTATAATTGGAAAAAGTAGTGGATTGTCTGTCACCAAGACTTCAATTACAGATTGGGTCTCTAAGTTGGTAACCGCCTAGAAATAAAATTCATTGTATGTTAATATATGAAAATTCTGCATTGATACATTTTAAAATTTTTGGTGATCCACATGTTTTTTTGTGTGCATTGGGTGCATTGAATGTGCAGAGTAACACAACCATATGAAATTAAAGGCTAAAAGGTGAGGGTGGGTATGTACAATTTCATAGAATATTGAAATATTCAAATCCCTATATTTTAAACCTTGAAACCTAGAGCTTTTAAACATGGAAATGCATCTTTATTCGATCAATTCAATTAAAAAACCCTTTCTCAAGCACATATTAGACCAAGATTTAGATGGGTCTATGTTGGATCTATGAAATCCACTGCAAGGACTAGAAACCAGCCTTGTAATTTTTGGGCGAATCAAGATTGAAACTCCTCACACCTATTGCTTTAGGGATTCTCAAGTAAATATTAGATAGGAATATTGACATCCCTGGATTCTCTAACTTTGAAACCTTGAGTTTATGAAAATGGAAATGATATTTTAATTAATGGATTCTATTAAAAATCATTTCTCAACCATTTACAAGACTGAAAAAATAAAGATAGATGATTAATTGAAATTGTCATTGGTTAGAAATTTTTGGAAATAATTCATCCCACAGTGGGATTCATTGTTCACTTAATTATTTTTAATCTCTGTCAATTTTAAACAAAAGGAGATGAAAACCATGTAAGGGTTTCTCACTTTTCCTTTCTAAATTGGGCTCACCCTGCATTTGATTCTCCGTCCCCAACTTTCGTTCAAGAAAAGTGGCCCAACACAAGAACCACTCTTGAAAATAGAGGGTCATCCATATGATGCTCCTTATGGTCATTGCTTGTTTTATTTGGGGCAAGTTAATCTAAAGATTATGTGGATCAAGAAAACGATATAAACAATGAGCTCGATGTCTAGAATAGACTTCCTCTTATCAAGTAAAATTATCTGTCTTTGATAATTATAGTCTTCATTCTGATCAATAGTCTTCATTTTGGTCAATCTCAAACTATTTTCTTCTGTTATTCTTATTGTCACCACTATTATTTTAGCCATATTTTCATATCGATTATATTAAAGGGGTAGTTGAAATCGTAAACCATTCAAATATTTAATTCAAGCTATTGTAATAAACATCATAACCCGGATGCGGGTGAATTAAATGATAATTAATGGTTTTAATGAAGGGTGTAAGTGCTTGGTACTGCCAGCTACAGCTCAACGCAGTTATCCATGAGCATATCTGGCTCAAGCAGGTTCACCTCGGGCGAGGGAGATTTAGCCGGGAATTTGTATTAAGTGCTCACTCCGTCCAAGGTGAGGCTCTGGTTGGTATAATCATGGCGATCATGGTTCTCCTTCCCATTGTTTGCTTTCCGTCTTCTTGCCTCTGGCCTTTCCTTGCTGTGTGTCTCTGCAACAGGACATGTTCTACTAACAGAGGTTCGCTCCTGAGTGCTCTTGTCGTTGGAATTGTGCTTCCCTCCTTTCACTCTCAGGCTTGTTCTTTGATATTGAAGTGGATTCTCGCAGCACTGTATTGTCTCCTCGCCATTGCTTCCTGTATTGTTGTGCTTCCCTTCTGTCGCCTCATGATGGTACGCCATCACATGAGAATTCGCTTGGGGGGAAGCCGTGGTGGCCGTGGGCGTTCACAGTCTGTTCGTTCAGTGGATCTTCCCCCACCTCCTACTACTCTGCCCTCTTCTCCGGTGAATTCGCCTCCTCTCAGCCCTTCACGCAGGTCGATTCCGCACAATGCTTTTCAGACTACTCACTTCTAGTTTCAGAGCAATCTTAACAACCCTGTTATCACGGCCAATATTACTATTATCTTTTTTGAAGAAGAGGTTCCGCCTCAAACTACTATGTGCTTTACATCTAAGCCTTCTCAGGGTGGTCACAGAGTGGTGGGTAGCCAGGGCAGTGAGCAGAATTTCACAAATGAAAGCTAGGAGGAAGGGCGTGGTGAGCAGCATGACAAGGGTGGTGCTCCTAGCGACACTCAGCCACCAGGTGACTGCTGTCATGGCGCCTATGTCTCGATGGCCAGTGAAGGAAATTCCAGTGATACACATCCCTCGTCGGTTCTTCCAGGCGGCAGTGATGAGGGTAACATGGAAAGAAATGATGAAATGTGGTATGGCAACGCGTGCCCGGTTGTGAAGGAGCCTCCGAATGAGAACGAGCTAATATGAGGCCACCTGGGCCCTTTCAAACCTTCCCAGTTTTTTTCTGATGGTTCGTATGGTTACATTCATGCGGTTTTGGGTTTGCAACCCTGGTTCTGCCTTTATAGCTGGGCAGTTTTGTTCTTCTTCCTGGTAGGGTGGCAGTCTGTAGCTCTTTTTTGGTTTTGGCCAGCATCTCTGTCTCTTATTTCTCGTCTCGACATATTCATAGGTGGCTATTGCATCTCTTCCTCATGATCTTTTTGTTAAATTCTGGTTCCTATGTCTGGTTCCTTGCTTACTGTAACTGGTTCTCCCTTACTTGGGACAGTTTTGTTAAACCATATTTTCATTATATTATTTTCATTATATTTTAATGATAAACCATATAAACCTAAACAATAATGAAACCTCATGACCCTAAAACCTATAAATCCAATTATATTTATGGCTTACACTGAAATCACATATTTTTACATGTCCATCACTGCTGAGAAGGAGGTATTCTGGTTTAATGTCCCCATGCATAATATTATTATCATGAAGATACTTCAGTCCAACAATAATGTCTCGTAAGTACTTATGAGCAATACCCTCTCCAATTCCACCAGGAGGGCCTGAGCCTTTAAAAATCCACCCTCTATCTCCCTTCCTCTATCTCCCTTTCTCTCCCACCTTTCTCTCTCTCGCTCTCTCTCTCTCTCTCTCTCTCTCTCTCTTCGCCCTCCAATTCTATCATTATCTCCCTCCCTCTCTCCTTCTCTGTCATTCTTCGCCCCATTCTCTCCATTTATACTTATTTGTATCTCTATCTAAACCAAAAACATACACACCCTCTCTCTACTTTCTCTCTCTATGTATTTCTTCTTCCCTCCCTCTCTCCCCTTCAAACTCAATCTTTCTATCCCTCCCTCTCTACTTCTTCCTCTCCCTTCCTCTCAAGTCCTCTCTCTCTCCCTTCCTCTCTATTCCTTTCTCTCACTCCCTCTATCTCTCCACCTCTATTGCTCTATGTCTTTGTTCTTCCCTCCCATATATATTTGGAGTTAATATATATCATGATATATTAATATATATTGTAATATAATAAATTTTAAATTTAATAATATTAATATTATAATATATTAATACTAATATTAGATTTAGTAATAATATTGATATGAATATTAATCTTTCAATATTAATATTAGATTTAATGATATTTTTTACATGGCATGAAAACAAAATTTATATTAAAACTACATCAAATTAATGTTTTCAAAGATTACAACTTTGACGTGCAAATATTTATGGCTTTAAATATTTTAATATACAAATACGATATGGTTTTCATTTTTAAAGATTAATTTTACAAATATTTAATTAAAAGAAATATTAAAAGATTTTGGAGCAAGATTTTATATTCTTTGTCTTGAATTTACCTTTTTACTTTGATTTAAGAAATCATATTGACTTTAGTAAAAAGTAAAGATGTTTAAAGTTTTACCTAATTTATAATATTAATGTGGTTAATTTTTTTGTTGAAGGTAAATTTTCATATTCAATATATATATATAAAAACATGAGTTGATTGTATTTGAGACATTATTTATATGTTTTGTATGGTTATTTAGATATTTATTTTGGCCAACATTAAGTAAAAATTAAAGTTTGTGGAGAGATAGACAAAGTTTGTGGAGGGGTAGGATTCAGCTGTTGCCAAAATTATTTTCATTTCAAAAAATTAAAGTAATTTATATGCTTTTGAAATGGAGGAGTTTGATTTCCAACAATTCTATTGTGAAATAATTTATAAATACGGTCTCCGGTTTGCTATAGTTCCAAATTTTAAGTGATCTTTTTTGTTTCTAGTAAGTAGAATTCAAAGTTGGAATATATTTACTCATTTTGCAGGTCGATAGGTTAAATGAGGAGATCTTAAGCGATCTTGGAAATTTGACAAGAGAGAGGAAGGAGGACGTCATAGTGGAAAACCGCCTCAGCCACATGGCTAGCAAACCCGCATTGAAAACCCAAGTATGAATAATTTGTCTCAAAGACTAAGATGGTTTGTGAAATAATCTGTTTTCAAAGACCAAGACTAAGCATATTGGGTGGAATTGTAATTACCTCGTAGTGCAGCAGAAGAAAGGTTGGTGAGGTTAGATTCACGTGATACGTCACGTCACTCACTATATTTTCTTCCTTTTCCTCGTTGGCGGCTTCACAGTTGTGTCCTTCATATACATTGGCGGCTTCACAGTTGCGTCACTCGGTCGAGTTGTGTCACTCATATACATTGGCGGCTTCACAGTTGGGTCACTCGATTTCGACCGAGTTGATGGATAATCTGAATATTCATCGTCCACAATAAGATACGTCTCCTCTCCCATTTCGACCGAGTTGATGTATGTATGAATATTCAAAACCCATTCATTCACAATAAGATACGGTATTGACCATGATATGGCTGTATGGTTTGGTCAAACAAAGCAAGCATAAGTCATCATGATATTAATAATAAATCGAACCCATGGTATTGGACTAGTGTACTAATTGATCTATTATATAATAATAATAATCATATTTATTATTTCATATCAAAGTGTATAAAATAGCTATAGATTTAGAGATTCTTATAGCTATTCGACGAGTAGAGTAAATATTGAGATTTGTTGTCCAGGGTTTGGTACTAGGCTTAACCTAGCAGAGATGGAGGGCGTTGATTTTGAAGGTTTCAGGAAGTTGCAGAGGGCAGATGGCTTCGCTTCGATCCTTGCTATCGGCACTGCCAATCCACCCAATGCTGTGGATCAGAGCACATATCCAGATTTCTACTTTCGAATCACCGGTAACGAGCATAACACAGAGCTCAAGGATAAGTTCAAGCGAATATGTAAGTTTCAGTTTCCTGAATCAATCATGTGATCGAAGAAATATTATTCTTGTTACAAAAACCAACCTGTCCTGTCCTGTTTTCATGCGAAGAAATTTTATTCTTATTACAAAAACCAACCTGTCTGTCCTGTTTTCATGCGAACAAATATTATTCTGAAATCTGCAATACTTAATCAATATTAGCGTAGCGTCACTTTTCAATTCAAATTTAGAGACTAACTTTCTTCTATTATTACATTAGCCAGCCAGCTAGTCAAACAAGTGAGAGATTCCGAAATCTGCACTGCTTACTTTTCAAATTTATTTAGTGGCTGTAACTTTTTCAGATATTATTGTAATATTTAGTGGCTGTAATATTTTTCAGATATTAAGTTGATTGATTATAATTTAAAAGTATTATTGCAATTTTCAGTAAAATATAATTTTATATAAATAATTATTTCCTAAATCTAAATTCGGATTCATTTTAAATAAATATAAAGTATTATTGTAATAAAATAGTGGAAATTTCAACCTTCATTTTATTTTAAAACTGATAGAGTTGATTTTATATTAAATTTTTATTTATTTAACTAAAAATATGTTTTTAGATGTTTATGTTAATAATTTTAAAAGAAATTGTATAAATTTTTATTATTCAAATGGGAGAAATTAAAATGGGCAGCAATTTTTATTTATTTATTTTTTTTTTTTTAAATATTAAAATGAATTAAAAAGTTTTTTTTCTTTTCTCTTTCTCTTTGGTATATATATTAACACATTAGAGAATTGTGTGGGAAAAATAGGTTCATGTGATGAATCATGAATCATTCAAGATTTTGGATACAAAAATGATGTTAGCTTTTCTAATCATCATACATATGGCTCCATGCAGGTGAAAGGTCGGCAATAAAACAGAGATACATGTACCTCACGGAGGAGATTCTCAAGAAGAATCCCGATGTGTGCGCGTTCGTGGAGGTGCCATCGTTGGACGCACGGCAGGCGATGTTGGCTGTGGAGGTGCCCCGACTGGCAAAAGAGGCCGCTGAAAAGGCCATTCAAGAGTGGGGGCAGTCCAAGTCTCGAATCACTCATCTCATATTTTGCAGCACAACGACTCCGGATCTACCCGGAGCAGACTTTGAGGTAGCCAAGTTGCTGGGGCTGCACCCAAGTGTGAAGAGAGTGGGCGTGTTCCAACATGGCTGCTTCGCGGGAGGCACCGTTCTTCGAATGGCGAAAGACCTTGCCGAAAACAATCGAGGAGCTCGGGTACTGGTCATCTGTAGTGAAACCACCGCCGTTACCTTCCGTGGACCCTCCGAGACTCACCTGGATAGCCTGGTGGGGCAAGCTCTGTTCGGCGACGGTGCTTCTGCCCTCATCGTGGGAGCTGATCCCATCCCTCAAGTGGAGAAGGCCTGTTTCGAAATCGTTTGGACAGCCCAGACAGTTGTTCCCAACAGCGAGGGAGCCATCGGTGGCAAGGTGAGAGAGGTCGGACTGACCTTCCAACTCAAAGGCGCGGTTCCGGATCTAATCTCTGCCAACATTGAAAACTGTCTGGTGGAGGCGTTCAGTCAGTTCAAAATATCCGACTGGAACAAGTTGTTCTGGGTTGTTCATCCTGGAGGACGTGCCATCCTTGATCGGGTGGAGGCCAAGCTCAATCTGGATCCCACAAAACTGATCCCCACCAGGCACGTTATGAGCGAGTATGGAAACATGTCCAGTGCCTGCGTCCACTTCATATTGGATCAGACGAGGAAGGCTTCTCTACAAAACGGATGTTCAACCAGCGGAGAGGGATTGGAAATGGGAGTTCTATTTGGATTCGGGCCGGGCCTCACCATCGAAACAGTGGTTCTCAAGAGCGTTCCTCTTCAATAATTCAACAACTAAACTTTCATATGCAACATCTAAGGTTTAGAATAAATAAATGTGAGCAGTTTCTGCAACTATCCATTTTTACTCTTTACTCCAAGAGAATAAATGTGACCAAGATAGAGTGTTTCTAATAATAGTTCCAAATTCCAAGAGGTGCATGAGTTTCTCTGTTTTTGGTGACATAAGTCCCCCTTTTATTAATAATTATCAATATCCCAAAGCTTTTGCACATATTTCGTATTCTCCCTTCCATACTTTGAATCCCTCGGTAGAATATTAAAAAAACTAAGTAGGTTTATTTATATTAATTCATTTTCATATATAATTAATTTTATGAATTAAAATGTATTATTTATTTTATTGAATTGATTTAAAAGAATAATAAAATTTAAGCAATGCTAAAATAATTTAAAAACAATAAAGATAAATTCATAAAAATAGATAATAAGATTATTGTTTTTTTCTTTATTTTAAACAAGGAATTTTTTTATCATAATTTATTTTTCAAATTAGTAACCACGACAATTATTATGGGTTACTATTACTACTATCACTGAATGCATATCAAATCATCACCATTATTCAAGAAAAACAATGGCACTTAGAATAACTTATTAGTAGTCCATAAAAGGGTTGGCTCTAGCTTTTGTCCCAATGTTTTTTATTTCAAAAAAGTAAAAAGTAATTTATATTCTCTTAGATATTACAACAATGCTATTGTTAAATACGTTTATTAGAGGTACAAACCTTTAAAAAAAATATTTAGCTACCAAATTGTAAAAGAATAACTGTGTATTACCTAATTTAGATATCTCTTCCGCCAATTTAGTGAAATTTGATAACCACCCAAAATCAAAATAAAATATGAGTGAATGTAAAAAATTATTCTGAACATGCCAACATAACTTTTTACGGTCTTCGGTTTGCTATAATTCCAAATTTTAAGTGAAATTTTTTATTTTTAGTTGATATAATTCGTAACTACCCAAAATAAAAAATGAGTAAATGTGAAAGAATATTGTAAATGCACTCACATAACTTTTTATCTCTTCCATTTGCTATAATTCTAAATGTTATGTGAAATTTTCTTTTTAAGTTTGCTATAATTCTAAATATTAGGTGAAATTTGTTACTTTTAATTAATAAAATTCATAACTACGCCAAATAAATAAATAAATAAATGAGTAAATATAAAAAAATTATTTTAAACGTACCAACATTACTATTTAATAAAATTCCATAGGTTAGATCCGGAGAAACTCCAAATTTCACAAGAGTGAGGAGCGATCTCTGTTGAAAACCGCCGCCTCATGTTGAGGCATGGCATTCAAAACCACTAGCGAACAACCCAATCCAATTCAATGACTAAGACTAACCACATTGGCTGGAAATGTAATTATTTTAATATTTCACGTGTTTAATTGGTTCCGTACGTACGCCACAGACGCCTTTTCCTCTCCTCGTTCGCGGCTCTCTTACCTCGATTTCCACCTCTTGACACCGACTTGATGGATAATCTGAATATTCAAAACCCAGTCGTCCACACATTTCATGGATTTAAAATTTTAGATATTTAGATTATTTTTAAAAATTTATTAATTGTAGTGTCATCTTATTTATTTAAGAAATAAATTATATATTATAATTTAAATAGGTTTAATGGTTAACAAAAATGTAAACTAATATAAATTAACAAATAAGTCTAGTATAGATAATCTCAACTTTTAGAAGTGATTTCACATGCAACATCTATGTTATAATTAAATGTTACTTATGTAAGTAGTACTTTTAACTCCCTTTCCTAAACAATCTTTATGAAAATAGTTCTTATGAATATCAATCTTATAAATTATGTATCGAAATGATATTTTATGTAAATTAACAAAAAAGGTCTTGCACCATTAACAAGCAATAATAATATTGATAATCCCAACTTTCCCAAGTGATTTCACAGTTTCTATCTGAAGAATTATAAGTCAACGTTTCAAATTCCAAGAAGGTACACTTTCACTGTGTCTTTCTTTCTTGATAAAAGGTTACCATTTTAAATGGTTTGATTAAATGACAATATTAATTATTTTAAACCTAATTAATTTATCTTAAGCATCAAGAAGGTACACTTTCACTGTGTCTTTCTTTCTTGATAAAAGGTTACCATTTTAAATGGTTTGATTAAATGACACCATTACTTATTTTAAACCTAATTAATTTATCCTAACCATGATTAATCTTTTCTAAAGGCGCACTTTTTTTGTGAACTTGGTAGTACTTTCGCTATTTGTATTATCTGTCCAAAATCAAATTTTCCATTTGTTCCAGGGGGCCTCACCGGCCCGAAGGAAACCAGGTAGCCACCTGTCAACATTAAAAGCTATCCAAAATTTAAATAAGTCTTTCTCTATTAGCCTAACAACATTATCTATACTATCTATACCGCAATTCAAGTTTAACATCATCAAGAAACTTCAACAAAATGTAGCTGGACCTCTTATTCATTCCTCATCCGAGGATATTACTAGGGTTGGTGCTTTGCCACTGGAGCCTAGCATCTCGTTCCTCTCCATATCCTGTAGTGTTTGTTCAATTCTCCCCAGTGCTAAGTTGTTTCGATAGACAGCGCAACAGAGGCATCCACACAGGACCGCCACCAGGGTAAATAGAATTACTATTCTGTACTTCGCAGGGAAGCTTGGCCATGGAGAATTTATCTGGGGGTCTAAATAATAGGACCTTGGCCCTGTTCTTCGCAACGCCAGGTAAATTCCTTCTTTTTCCTCTTTTCTCTATCCTCTTTATTCTATGTAACTCTTCGCTTTTTCTCTCTGTTTTACTCGAGGAGTTCCCAATAGGAATCAAAAGGGACGCAATCTCTCAAATTTCTTTTATTGAGGCTACCATGGTGGAATCCTCTCCACTCCTGGTACCTGCACCATCCTCTACTAGCCGTAGGCACCACCTGTCCAAAGTGAGCTTCCCCAGCCTAGTATCCTTACCAGGTTTGCTCGTCCTTCCTCTACTTGCTCCTTTCTCTTGGGCTCCTTCTTCGAAGCCAGGGTTTTCATTTTCTCATCTCTCCTTAAGAAATCTATAATCTTCACCCATCCAGGGTTCTAGGATTTCATGGATTCATCTCTAACATAATCCCTACCTATCCTGAACGCTTTCCCTAGTTTTATGAAGAAAGGCATCCTAATTCCTAAGAGGTTCAAGGCGAGAAGAGCAACATACTAACTAACACAGCTGGCTCCGGTGCTATCCCCGGGCTGTGTCGTCGTTCCTCGGCCACCTTTATTCTCTCATGCTCTCGTTCTCGCCCTCTGTATGCAACTACCTACTATCTCTTTCCCTTTATGTTTTATTCCCCTTCCCATTCTGTCCTTACACTTATCTACCACTCGTCTATCGAATTTACTCCCTGCACTATTCCTTATGCCGTCACCTTGGAATGATGACACTCCATCCTTTCTCACACTAGCTCTCATTAACTCTCGCTTGCTCCTGGATGCTCTTGTCGCACATCCTCTTCCCTCGTCCTGCCACTTGCTTGCGTCCTCCTACCCACACTCTCGCTAGCCCCCCTGCCATCCTTATTGTCTTCCTTTCCCATCTCCAGCAGCCTACTCTCCGGGTTTGCTCTTTCCCTGCCCTGTCCATCCACCTACCCTTCGCCCTGTCCTATCCCTCCACTTCCCACTCTTATTCTTGTCCTTGCACTTGTGCGGACACTACCTACCACTTCCCAGTCCCATCTCTGCTGACCCACCTCCTCCACATTGCTACACTCTGATCGGGGATTCTCCTCTTCTCCCTTGTCTTTTTCTAGGATTTTCACTAAGTTCTCCATTTCCTCCATCTGAGATAGCTCTTCCGCTTTTATATCTAAAGTTCTGCCTACCTGGCCATGTTAGCTCTGCTATGCAACACTGACTTTCTAAGGACAGAAGGAAGCATGCTCTATTTGGTTGTGTCCAAAGGGGGCCCACATTTGGTCATTTTTCCCTTTCTTCCTTCACCTCGTTCACCTCTAAACCTTTCCCATTCCCTGAATAAACCTTCCAAAATCCAACAAAGTCCCTTTTGGCCCCAGCTCTAAGCGCAAAGCCAAACCAACCATAAAACCTTACCCATACGCCCTCATGTGCACATAAACCCCTCATCGCTTTCCCATCGTTGATCATTCCCCGATAATCTAATGGTCCACATCACACCCGATAAAGATGACCCGCTCAACCATTTTCCACCGTGAAATCATCTCCACGAGATCTCACGGTCTTGGCATACATCGCACTGTAAACTTGATCGAGCGATAGTGCGTGATGAGAGTGGTTTTTCTGTCTCATCTACTGCTACGTGTCAATCATTGAGTGGAATCGCTTGGCCCCGGGCATATACCACTTAGCGCCCGAAAGCGGTGCGATGAAAATTGTTACCGCCTGGTCAAACCGCCCTCGCCCGTTAAACACCCATGCAACTCACCTAATATCTAAATTGTGAGCATTGGTGGTCTAAAGCCTTGTAGTCTGAGGGTGTTCATGCATGTCTAGAGTGAAACAAAGTAGAAGTGGTTATCTTGCTTGAACCAAACCATCATTCCTTCCATTAAACCTTGAAACAATAGTTGAATTTATATGTTACCAGGCATCTCTGAGCTACAACCTAGGAGAGTTTCTTAGAATCCTAACATAATTGGTGCAGTTGCTAGGGATAGGAGATTGAAACTCAGCTTCCCTAGGAGAACGACACAGATCCAGCTTTGATGATAGGCAAAGTCCAGACACATTTTTTGTTGTAATCATCTATCTGGCGACTCTACTGGAGGACTAACCTTTTTGGCGACTCCACATCACAGTTCTATCTCAGTTTGTGAGGCATACTAAGAGAAATCTTCAAAAATCACCAGCGGACCCAGTACCTGACCCTAAGAAGATTGTCAAGCAAAGAAAGACATCACAAAAGGGAGCATCAGGATCAGGTAAGCCTAAACAATCTTATGTATCTCTGCCAGAAAGGCTTGTAACAGAGCATCTACACGTTGAAAATATAGCCTCTAGTACTAGCAGCGAAGAAATATTTTTAGATATTCATAAAGCTCCCTATTTAATAAAGTACCCTTTGGATCTCAGTCCAAAGGAAACCTCCCTTCCAGTCCATCACTTTCCTTCAGCCCTGTCATTCATTTCTCAGCTTCCTATCATTCAAACATCCAGTACCCTTCCATCTACCCCAGTCATGGAAGGTCCACAAGCGCCCACCAAAATGGAAAGAATCATAGCTGCTAGGTATGGACCCTTGGTCCCACCTATTCCTTTGAATTCCATGCCTACAGGAGAATATCAAAAATACATTCCTAAGTTCACTGGGACAGAGGGAGTAACAACTGAAGAACACCTTGAGTGTTTTTATAGCTATGCTGATAACTTAGATATCAGTGAAGATGATGTGCGGATGAGAGCATTTGTCCAAAGCCTTGATGGAGAGGCTAGAAAGTGGTTCAGAGAGCTGACCCCTTGGTCTATAGCAAACATCAAAGCATTAGATGATGTGTTTTTAAAGCATTGGGGAGATAAGAAAGACCTGCTATATTACCATACTGAGTTTGGCAACCTGAAAAGGGAAAATGGGGAGTCATTGTCTGATTTTACTAAAAGATTCAACTGTATGTATAGCAAGATACCAGCTTAAGTGAAGCCTACCCCCACCTCTGCCAAACTCACCTATGCAAATGCCTTTGATTCTGATTTCTGCCTGCTATTAAGAGACAGAAGATGTGCTTCTCTAGCTGAAATGCAAGATGCAGCCTTGGAGGTGGAATCTAGTATCATGGCTGCAAAGAAACTCAAAGGACATGCTGATAGAAGGAGGCAGAGAGGTGAGTCTTCCTCTTCCTCTTCATCTTCAGAACCAAAAATAGACAAAATGACTAAAATGATAGAGTCATTGGCTGCTGAAATATCCAAACTGAAGGTTGAGCAGAGTTCTGGGAAAGCAAGGCTTCTATATACATTTGCTCCTAGAAATCCAAATCCATTCAGAAGAGCAAACGAACAGTTGCAGATCATTTAGAGGGACAAAGAGGCTAGTGAAGAACAAAGGGTTAAGACTCCTTTCCAGAACGTAGTCATGGAGGACGAGCAGTTTGATGAAGAGGTTGAGATTCACTGCATGGAAGACAAGGGCAGTGTTGCCTTTTTGACATTAGCTACCTACGAAGAGTCATTACTCAGGGACTAGACTAGTCAAGAGTGGGACAGGGACGCTATTCTACACACTGAAGACCAACAAAGATACAACTTAAGGTCAAGAACAAGTAATGTCAAAGATAATCCTACCCAAAGAGTTGTTGTCCCCACAG
This sequence comes from Pinus taeda, assembly GCA_000404065.3. Classification (NCBI taxonomy): domain Eukaryota; kingdom Viridiplantae; phylum Streptophyta; class Pinopsida; order Pinales; family Pinaceae; genus Pinus; species Pinus taeda. The sequence goes on along the minus strand of APFE030274530.1, from coordinate 87,661 downwards.
AGCAGTAGATCAGCAAGAAGAAGCGACCGACAGCTGATCCCATCATCCGCAAAACACCCGCTCCAGAGGTAAGAGGCCCTGACAAGTCCCCTTCCCCTTTCAGCTTTGAATCAGAAGTCCAGAAGTTAAAAATATATGTACCTCTGACCGAACTTGTAAAGGGTGAGGTCTTTAAGAAGCCCATCCTTGATGCACTTGAGCTGAAAGCCTCACAAACATCTCATGACTATGTGAATTTATAAGATGATAAACCTGCAGTTGTGCTTAGCCCAATGACTGAACCTGATGATGACAATTCCCCATCATTTTATGTCTCCTTCACCATTCATGAAAAAATCGTCCACAACTGTCTATTGAACACAGGTGCCAGCCATATTTTGATGCCCAAAGCTGTCATGGAAGAATTAGGCCTTGATATTACCCGACCTTATCATGAATTTTTCTCCTTTGATTCGAGGAAGGTGAAATGTCTAGGGTTAATCAAAGACTTAGCTATCACCATAACTCAGCTGCCCATGAAGAGCATGATGATGGATATTGTGGTAGTAGATGTTCCCCCTAAGTTTGGTATGCTACTTTCCAGAGGGTGGATTAAGAGGTTGGGTGGGACCTTGCAAAATGACTTGTCGTATGCCACTATCCCACTTTTTGAAGGAGAAAGCAGAAGACTATACAGGGAAGCCCAACTGGCCTATATCATTAGTGATGAGAAGAATCCCACTAATCATCCCATTTACGTTGTGGACACTAATTTTGGAGCATGTATTCTCCAAATATAAGAACCCCATAGGGCCTCAGTGCAGCTCAAGAAACCAGTAGGCTAGGCCATGGAAAAAGAAGGGACACAGGCTTTGGATATGTTCTTCGATGGAGCCTGTTCAAAGGAAACTGCAGGAGCAAGAGTGGTGCTGGTGTCTCCAAAACAAGAAAGCACACATATGTCTTTTAAACTAACTTTTCAGGTCACCAACAATATAGCAGAGTATGAGGCTGTGATATTGGGCTTAAACGTTGCCAAAGACATAGGAATCAGAGACATAAAGGTGTTTGGAGACGTTGATCTCATCATTCAACAAGTGAACAAAACTTTCCAAGAAAGGCATCCAAGGCTGAAAGCGTACAGAGATGAGGTATGGAGGCTCAAAGACTCTTTCAATAGCTTTTGTATCTCATATATTCCTAGAGTAAAAAATCAGCTTGTTGATTCCCTTGCTACGTCTGCTAGCATGTTCATCCCTCCCATGCCCCCTAGCTTGTCTTATCAAGTCTAGATAAAATATAGACCATCCTTGTTTGATAATGTCCAGCACTAGAAAGTCTTTGAGGATGATGATGAAGTAAATAGGTTTCTGCAAGTCATTGATGAATTCTCTGAAATGCAAATTGATCAAGAGAATGAAACCTTGGAGGAATGTCCCAAGCCCCTGCTAAGGAACAGAATTGGCCAAAACATCGTTGTTCAGTTACCAAGCAATCATATACCTAAAGGGCTAGTGCCTCTAGAGAAGCTTTTTGACCATAACGATGTGCCTCATAAGATTGCCCAAAAATAAGATCAGTCTGCAGTCCATAGGCATAACATAGGGAGTCCAAATCATCCAAAGTATATAAATCTGTCCACCCATTTGTCTGCTGCCCAAAGTTCTGAGTACTGCACCTTAATGAAGCAATTTGTTGATGTCTTTGCCTAGGAATACAGTGACCTTAAAACTTATGACAAAAATATCATCCAACATAAGATCCCATTGGAGAAAGACACCATTCCTTTCAAACAGAAGCTGAGACCCATTAATCCTTTGCTCCTCCCTCTGATTGAAAAAGAAATCAAGAAGTTGTTGGCTGCCAAAATCATAGTTCCTCTGAGGTATTCAAAGTGGGTAGCCAACTTGGTAGTGGTGAGGAGGAAAAGTGGAGAAATCAGGTTGTGTGTCGATTTCAGGAACTTGAACAAATGTTCCAGAAAGGACAACTATCTCCTACCAAAGATGAAACATTTGCTACATAAAGTCTGAGCGGCCAAAGTTATGTCTTTCCTAGATGGATTTTGAGGGTATAACCAAGTTGATGTACATCCAGATGACCAAGAAAATACTACTTTCACCACTCCTTGGGGCACTTTTATGTACTCCAAGATGCCCTTTGGAATGAAGAATGTTGGGGCTACCTTTCATAGAGCCATGGATATAGCATTTGTAGGAGAGAAGGATAATCTTGTCCTCGTCTCCCTGGATGATATAACAGTATACTCCAACAGCCATCAAGATCATTTGCAGCATTTGAAGAAAGTGTTTCTGAAGTGCAGAAAGTTTGGAATATCAGTAAATCCTAAGGAGTCACAGTTCGCTTTAGAAGAGGGCAAACTTCTAGGACACATCGTTTCTGCTGCAGTTGTTAGGATTGACCCAGAGAGAGTGAGAGCGATATAGACCTTGTATGTCCCAAGATAAAAAAAAAAAAAAGGACATCCAATCCTTTTTGGGCAAAATAAATTTTGGAAGGAGGTTTATTCTTAATTTTGCAGAATTGGTAAAACACATCACCTCTATGTTGAAAAAGGGATTAGAGATGAAATGGACTGATGCAGCAAGAAGATATTTTGAAGCCATCAAAAGAGCTATTATGGAAGCCCCCACTTTGATCAACCCAGACTATAGAAAGGAGTTCCATTTCTTCTCCTTTGCTTCTGGTGACACCCTTGCAACAGTATTATTGCAGAAAGATGATGAGGATTCAGAGCATCCAGTGCATTTTTCAGCAAAACCTTAAGGGATGTTGAACTAAGGTATGATATTATCGAAAAACAGGCCTATTCTCTTATCAAACCTTTAAAAGCTTTCCGAATATACATTTTGCACTCCAAGGTAATTGCATATGTACCCTCTGCTTCATTAAAGGATGTCCTAACGTAGCCACATGTTGATGGAGGAAGGGCTAAGTGGATTGCAAATCTTATTGAATTCAACATAGAATTGAAGCCCACCAAGCTTGTCAAGGGCCAGGGCCTTGCTCAGTTGATGGCTGAAGAAAACTGGAAAATGCTTGACATAAACTGCATGGGTACAAATTCAGAGGATGGATAGACAGAAGAAGCAACAATAGGAAATGACCGGTTTTTGGCTGAGAATCTAGCTTCTAAGAATAGTTGAATTTATATGTTACCAGGCATCTCTGAGCTACAACCTAATTTATAAATACGGTCTCCGGTTTGCTATAGTTCCAAATAATTTATAAATACGGTCTCCGGTTTGCTATTGTGAAATAATTTATAAATACGGTCTCCGGTTTGTAATATTTAGTGGCTGTAATATTTTTCAGATATTAAGTTGATTGATTATCATTTAAAAGTATTATTGCAATTTTCAATACAATATAATTTCATATAAATAATTATTTCCTAAATCTAAATTCGGATTCATTTTAAATAAATATAAAGTATTATTGTAATAAAATAGTGGAAAATTTCAACATTACATTTAATTTTTTAAAAACTATAGAGTGATTATATATTAAATTTTTTATTTATTTAATAAAATATGTTAGATGTTTAGTTAATAATTTAAAGAAATGTATAAATTCTATTATTTAAATGGAGACATTAAAATGGGTAGAATTTTTATTTTTAATTTTATTTTTTTATCTTTTTTTAATATTAAAATGAATTAAAGTTATTTATTTCCTTTCTCTTTCTCTTTCTCTTTGGTATATATATTAACAAATTAGAGAATTGTGTGGGAAAAACAGGTTCATGTGATGAATCATGAATCATCCAAGATTTTGGATACAAAATGATGTTAGCTTTTCTAATCATCATACATATGGCTCCATGCAGGTGAAAGGTCGGCAATAAAACAGAGATACATGTACCTCACGGAGGAGATTCTCAAGAAGAATCCCGATGTGTGCGCGTTCGTGGAGGTGCCATCGTTGGATGCACGGCAGGCGATGTTGGCTGTGGAGGTGCCCCGGCTGGCAAAAGAGGCCGCTGAAAAGGCCATTCAAGAGTGGGGGCAATCCAAGTCTCGGATCACTCATCTCATATTTTGCAGCACAATGACTCCAGATCTACCCGGAGCAGACTTTGAGGTAGCCAAGTTGCTGAGGCTGCACCCGAGTGTGAAGAGAGTGGGCGTGTTCCAACATGGCTGCTTCGCAGGAGGCACCATTCTTCGAATGGCAAAAGACCTTGCCGAAAACAATCGAGGAGCTCGGGTGCTGGTCATCTGTAGTGAAACCACCGCCGTTACCTTCCGTGGACCCTCCGAGACTCACCTGGATAGCCTCGTGGGGCAAGCTCTGTTCGGCGACGGTGCTTCTGCCCTCATCGTGGGAGCTGATCCCATCCCTCAAGTGGAGAAGGCCTGTTTCGAAATCGTTTGGACAGCCCAAACAGTTGTTCCCAACAGCGAGGGAGCCATCGGTCGGAAGGTGAGAGAGGTCGGACTGACCTTCCAACTCAAAGGCGCGTTTCCGGATCTAATCGCTGCCAACATTGAAAACTGTCTGGTGGAGGCGTTCAGTCAGTTCAAAATATCCGACTGGAACAAGTTGTTCTGGGTTGTTCATCCCGGAGGACGTGCCATCCTTGATCGGGTGGAGGCCAAGCTCAATCTGGATCCCACAAAACTGATACCCACCAGGCACGTTATGAGCACGGATGTTCAACCAGCGGAGAGGGATTGGAAATGGGAGTTCTATTTGGATTCGGGCTGGGCCTCACCATCGAAACAGTCGTTCTCAAGAGCGCTCCTCTTCAATAATTCAACAACTAAACTTTCAGACGCAACATCTAAGGTTTAGAATAAATAAATGTGAGCCGTTTCTGCAACTATCCATTTTTACTCTTTACTCCAAGAGAATAAATGTGACCAAGATAGAGTGTTTCTAATAATAGTTCCAAATTCCAAGAGGTGCATGAGTTTCACTGTATCTTTCTTAATAAAAGGTTATAGTTGTAAATTCAAATTCCGAGAAATATAATTTTAAATTCAAATTCCCAAAAGTACATCTTTATAAATTTTAGCAATGATTTACAACTCCCTTTTATAAACCAACAAAAATAATCAAATATCAAATTAAAGACTCTTACCTTCATATCAAATTGACTATAAAGAAATAATGCCCCTGTGACCACCCCCACCTCCCTCTCTCTCCAAACCGTCCATTGATTTCCTGTTCACGAGTAAGCCATACTGTTTTCGCTTGCGGGTCGCAATTTGATAATGACACTGCATTATCCATTGGCATTTCTCCAAACCATCTGTGCATTTAAAAATTTAGAAGATTAGATTATTTTCAAGAATTTATTAATATTAATTTTAACGAATAAGTTATCATGTAAATAAGTTTAATGGTTAAGAAAATGTATTTTTCTTATTTTTAAT
>APFE030274530.1:66762-82048 GCA_000404065.3 Pinus taeda | reverse complement strand
AATTAAGTGAATTAGTTAAAATTTTCAATTCTATTATTATAATTAGATATATAGTTTTAACTATTCCGAAAATATATATCAATAATAAGTAGTTATATAATATAAATAATCCCACACTGTTTCTATAATCATAATATTCATTTTCATTTTATAATATTAATGAATATGTTTGATAATAAACATATTAACACCAGCTTTGAATCCCACATTACCTTTAGTCTTTGTTTCTATAATCATAATATTCATAATTCTTTTATAATATTAATGAATATGTTTTATAATAGATATACTAGCACCAACTTTGAATCACACACTACCTTTAGTTTCTGTTTTTGGTGACATAAGTCCCCCTTTTATTAATAATTATCAATATCCCAAAGCTTTTGCACATATTTCGTATTCTCCCTTCCATATTTTGAATCCCTCGGTAGAATATTAAAAAAACTAAGTAGGTTTATTTATATTAATTCATTTTCATATATAATTAATTTTATGAATTAAAATGTATTATTTATTTTATTGAATTGATTTAAAAGAATAATAAAATTTAAGAAATGCTAAAATAATTTAAAAACAATAAAGATAAATTCATAAAAATAAAATAATTTAAAAACAATAAAGATAAATTCATAAAAATAGATAATAAGATTATTGTTTTTTTCTTTTTCTTTTTTTAAACAAGGAATTTTTTTTATCATAATTTATTTTTCAAATTGGTAACCACGACAATTATTATGGGTTACTATTACTACTATCACTGAATGCATATCAAATCATCACCATTATTCAAGAAAAACAATAGCACTTAGAATAACTTATTGTAGTCCATAAAAGGGTTGGCTCTAGCTTTTGTCCCAATGTTTTTTAATTTTCAAAAAGTAAAAGGTAATTTATATTCTCTTAAAATCATACATTTTGATTTACAACAATTCTATTGTTAAATACGTTTATTAGAGGTACAAACCTTAAAAAAAATATTTAGCTACCAAATTGTAAAAGAATCACTCTGTATTACCTAATTTAGATATCTCTTCCGCCAATTTAGGGAAATTTGATAACCACCTAAAATCAAAATAAAAGATGAGTGAATGTAAAAAATTATTCTGGACATGCCAACCTAACTTTTTATGGTCTTCGGTTTCCTATAATTCCGAATTTTAAGTGAAATTTTTTATTTTTGGTTGATAAAATTCATAACTACCCAAAATAAAAAATGAGGAGATGTAAAAGAATAACTTTTTATGTCTTCGATTTGCTATGATTCTAAATGTTATGTGAAATTTTTTTTACGTCTCCAGTTTGCTATAATTCTAAATATTATGTGAAATTTGTTACTTTTAATTAATAAAATTCATAACTATGCCAAATAAATAAAAAAATGAGTTACTCTTATTCTTGTCCTTGCACTTGTGTGGACACTACCTACCACTTCCCAGTCCCATCTCTGTTGACCCACCTCCTCCACGTTGCTACACTCTGATCGGGGATTCTCCTCTTCTTCCTTGTCATTTTCTAGGATTTTCACTAAGTTCTCCATTTCCTCCATCTGAGATAGCGATCCAACGCCTACCTGGCCATGTTAGCTCTTCTATGCAACGCTGACTTTCTAAGGACAGAAGGAAGCATGCTCTGTTTGGTTGTGTCCAAAGGGGGCGCACATTTTGTCATTTTTCCCTTTCTTCCTTCACCTTGTTCACCTCTAAACCTTTCCCATTCCCTGAATAAACCTTCCAAAATTCAACAAAGTCCCTTTTGGCCCCAGCTCTAAGCGCAAAGCCAAACCAACCATAAAACCTTACCCATATGCCCTCATGTGCACATAAACCCCTCATCGCTTTCCCATCATTGATCATTCCTCGATAATCTAATGGCCCACATCGCACCCGATACAGATGACCCGCTCAACCATTTTCCACTGTGAAATCATCTCCACGAGATCTCATGGTCTTGGCATACATCGCACCGTAAACTTGATCGAGCGATAGTGCGCGATGAGAGTGGTTTTTCTGTCTCATCTACTACTACGTGTCAATCATTGAGTGGAATCGCTCGGCCCCGGGCATATACCACTTAGCGTCCGAAAGCGGTGCGATGAAAATTGTTACCGCCTGGTCAAACCGCCCTCACCCGTTAAACACCCGTGCAACTCCGTCGCCCAATGACCGTCTGATTTGTCCGCTGAAGATCCAACGGCCCTAACACACCCCACTCCCACCTCGGCTGATAGCCTCTGCCAAGCCATCTCTGTTGTTCATTTCCTCGATCCGACGGTCATTCTTCTCCCTCACCCAAATTTTCCACCTACCCATGCATTCCACGTCCTATGACCATTCTGTTGCCCGAACAAGGAGATGACCAGCTTTGCCAGCATCAGTTACAGTAATATCCCCAACAACCACATTAAATAGAAAGCATGGACAAAAGGAGAAAAGGACACAGCATGACCCTGTAACTGAATTTATCAGTCATGGACTCCACCAGTACGAGCACTCCAATCGCCTAGAGGACAACACAACACTTGAACAGATCGGATTCACCCACTGAAACAATCAACGTCGTTCAGAGACTCCATCAAGCGGTTAAATGCATTTGGTGGTCAATTATGACCCCTCCATACCTAAACGGCCAGGTTCCATTGTAATGTAAACTTATAATACCTAGGAGCAAGATGTAATCAAGGTTGGAATTTGATGTAAGGTTCAACTTCTGGAGACTGTAGACACTTTGTCACTTGCAGCATCTCATCTTCATTTTCAGCAAATACAAGCTTCTTTTGCTGTTAACTTCTCACTCTTCGTTTTCCTCTGTTCTAAGCTTGTGCCTGATATGTTGTGTTCTTGATCTCTTGATCTTTAGCACTAGATGGCTGTCATATTATCTATGTGTTAGAATCTCGAATGCATCACTGAATAGGATGCTTATGTTTCTTTCTATCTAACGCAGGAGAGCTGTCATCCTGTCTTTGCATTAAAAGATTAGATTTGCAGGTTTCTGTACTAGCTGCAGTCGACCATCACATGGTCTTGTCCATCTGCTAGTGTGGTTAGTATTCTCCATATTCACCTAATATCTAAACTGTGAGCATTGGTGGTCTAAATCCTTGTAGTCTGAGGGTGTTCATGCATGTCTAGAGTGAAACAAAGTAGAAGTGGTTATCTTGCTTGAACCAAACCATCATTCCTTCCATTAAACCTTGAAACAATAGTTGAATTTATATGTTACCATGCATCTCTCAGCTACAACCTAGGAGAGTTTCTTAGAATCCTAACATAATTGGTGCAGTTTCCAGGGAGAGGAGATTGAAGCTCAACTTCCCTATGAGAACGACACAGATCCAACTTTGATGATAGACAAAGTCCGGACGCATTTTTTGTTGTAATCATCTATCTGGCGACTCTACTGGAGGACTAACCTTTTTGGCGACTCCACATCACAATTCTATCTCAGTTTGTGAGGCATACTAAGAGAAATCTTCAAAAATCACCAGCGGACCCAGTACCTGATCCTAAGAAGATTGTCAAGCAAAGAAAGACATCACAAAAGGGAGCATCAGGATCAGGTAAGCCTAAACAATCTTATGTATCTCTGCCAGAAAGGCTTGTAACAGAGCATCTACACGTTGAAAATATAGCCTCTAGTACTAGCAGCGAAGAAATATTTTTAGATCTTCATAAAGCTCCCTATTTAATAAAGTCCCCTTTGGATCTCAGTCCAAAGGAAACCTCCCTTCCAGTCCATCACTTTCCTTCAGCCCTGTCATTCATTTCTCAGCTTCCTATCATTCAAACATCCAGTACCCTTCCATCTACCCCAGTCATGGAAGGTCCACAAGCGCCCACCAAAATGGAAAGAATCATAGCTGCTAGGTATGGACCCTTGGTCCCGCCTATTCCTTTGAATGCCATGCCTACAGGAGAATATCAAAAATACATGCCTAAGTTCACTGGGACAGAGGGAGTAACAACTGAAGAACACCTTAAGTCTTTTTATAGCTATGCTGATAACTTAGATATCAGTGAAGATGATGTGTGGATGAGATCATTTGTCCAAAGCCTTGATGGAGAGGCTAGAAAGTGGTTCAGAGAGCTGACCCCTTGGTCTATAGCAGACATCAAAGCATTAGATGATGTGTTTTTAAAGCATTGGGGAGATAAGAAAGACCTGCTATATTACCATACTGAGTTTGGAAACTTGAAAAGGGAAAATGGGGAGTCATTGTCTGATTTTACTAAAAGATTCAACTGTATGTATAGCAAGATACCAACTTAAGTGAAGCCTACACCCACCTCTGCCAAACTCACCTATACAAATGCCTTTGATTCTGATTTCTGCTTGCTATTAAGAGAGAGAAGATGTTCTTCTCTAGCTGAAATGCAAGATGCAGCCTTGGAGGTGGAATCTAGTATCATGGCTGCAAAGAAACTCAAAGAACATTCTGATAGAAGGAGGCATAGAGGTGAGTCTTCCTCTTCCTCTTCCTCTTCATCTTCAGAACCCAAAATAGACAAAATGACTAAAATGATAGAGTCATTGGCTACTGAAATATCCAAACTGAAGGTTGAGTAGAGTTCTTGGAAAGCAAGGCTTCTATATACATTTGCTCCTAGAAATCCAAATCTATTCAAAAGAGCAAACGAACAATTGCATATCATTTAGAGGGACAAAGAGGCTAGTGAAGAACAAAGGGTTAAGACTCCTTTCCAGAACATAGTCATGGAGGACGAGCAGTTTGATGAACAGGCTGAGATTCACTAGATGGAAGACAAGGGCAGTGTTACCTTTCTGACATTAGCTACCTACGAGGAGTCATTACTCAGGGACTAGACTGGTCAAGAGTGGGACAGGGAAGCTATTCTACACACTGAAGACCAACAAAGATACAACTTAAGGTCAAGAACAAGTAATGTCAAAGATAATCCTACCCAAAGAGTTGTTGTCCCCACTGAGCAGCAGATCACCAAGAAGAAGAGACCGACAGCTGATCCCATCATCCTCAAAACACCCGCTCAAGAGGTAAGAGGCCCTGACAAGTCCCCTTCCCCTTTCAGCTTTGAATCAAAATTCCAGAAGTTAAAAATATATGTACCTCTGACCGAAATTGTAAAGGGTGAGATCTTTAAGAAGCCCATCCTTGATGCGCTTGAGCTGAAAGCCTCACAAACATCTCATGACTATGTGAATTTATAAGATGATAAACCTGCAGTTGTGCTTAGCCCAATGATTGAACCTGATGATGACAATTCCCCATCATTTTATGTCTCCTTCACCGTTCATGACAAAATCCTCCACAACTGTCTGTTGGACACAGGTGCCAGTGATATTTGATGCCCAAAGCTGTCATGGAAGAATTAGGCCTTGATATTACCCGACCTTATCATGAATTTTTCTCCTTTGATTCGAGGAAGGTGAAATGTCTAGGGTTAATCAAAGACTTAGCTATCACCATAACTCAGCTACCCATGAAGAGCATGATGATAGATATTGTGGTAGTAGATGTTCCCCCTAAGTTTGGTATGCTACTTTCCAGAGGGTGGATTAAGAGGTTTGGTGGAACCTTGCAAAATGACTTGTCTTATGCCACTATCCCACTTTTTGAAGGAGAAAGCAGAAGACTATACAGGGAAGCCCAACTGGCCTATATCATTAGTGATGAGAAGAATCCCACTAATCATCCCATTTACACCGTGGACACTAATTTTGGAGCATGTATTCTCCAAATATAAGAACCCCATAGGGCCTCAGTGCAGCTCAAGAAACCAGTAGGCTAGGCCATGGAAAAAGAAGGGACACAGGCTTTGGATATGTTCTTCAATGGAGCCTGTTCAAAGGAAACTGCAGGAGCAAGAGTGCTGCTGGTGTCTCCAAAACAAGAAAGCACACATATGTCTTTTAAACTAACTTTTCAGGTCACCAACAATATAGCAGAGTATGAGGCTGTGATATTGGGCTTAAACGCTGCCAAAGGCATAGGAATCAGAGACATAAAGGTGTTTGGAGACGCTGATCTCATCATTCAACAAGTGAAAAAAACTTTCCAAGAAAGGCACCCAAGGCTGAAAGCGTACAGAGATGAGGTATGGAGGCTCAAAGACTCTTTCGATAGCTTTTGTATCTCATATATTCCTAGAGTAAAAAATCAGCTTGTTGATTCCCTTGCTGCGTCTGCTAGCATGTTCATCCCTCCCATGCCCCCTAGATTGTCTTATCAAGTCTAGATAAAATATAGACCATCCTTGTTTGATAATGTCCAGCATTCGAAAGTCTTTGAGGATGATGATGAAGTAAATAGGTTTCTACAAGTCATTGATGAATTCTCTGAAATGCAAATTGATCAAGAGAATGAAACCTTGGAGGAATGTCCCCAGCCCCTGCTAAGGAACAAAATTGGCCAAAACATCGTTGTTCAGTTACAAAGCAATCATATACCTAAAGGGCTAGTGCCTCTAGAGAAGCTTTTTGACGATAACGATGTGCCTCATAAGATTGCCCGAAAAGAAGATCAGTCTGCAGTCCATAGGCATAACATAGGGAGTCCAAATCATCCAAAGTATATAAATCTGTCCACCCATTTGTCTGCTGCCCAAAGTTCTGAGTACTACACCTTAATGAAGTAATTTGTTGATGTCTTTGCCTGGGAATACAGTGACCTTAAAACTTATGACAAAAATATCATCCAACATAAGATCCCATTGGAGAAAGACACCATTCCTTTCAAACAGAAGTTGAGACCCATTAATCCTTTTCTCCTCCCTCTGATTGAAAAAGAAATCAAGAGGTTGTTGGCTGCCAAAATCATAGTTCCTCTAAGGTATTCAAAGTGGGTAGCCAACTTGGTAGTGGTGAGGAAGAAAAGTGGAGAAATCGGGTTGTGTGTCGATTTCAGGAAGTTGAACAAATGTTCCAGAAAGGACAACTATCCCCTACCAAAGATGGAACATTTGCTACATAAAGTCTCAGCGGCCAAAGTTATGTCTTTCCTATATGGATTTTGAGGGTATAACCAAGTTGATGTACATCTAGATGACCAAGAAAAGACTACTTTCACCACTCCTTGGGGCACTTTTATGTACTCCAAGATGCCCTTTGGGCTGAAGAATGTTGGGGCTACCTTTCATAGAGCCATGGATATAGCATTTGTAGGAGAGAAGGATAAGCTTGTCCTCATCTCCCTGGATGATATAACAGTATACTCCAGCAGCCATCAAGATCATTTGCATCATTTGAAGAAAGTGTTTCTGAAGTGCAGAAAGTTTGCAATATTAGTAAATCCTAAGGAGTCACAATTTGCTTTAGAAGAGAGCAAACTTGTAGGACACATTGTTTCTGCTGCAGGTGTTAGGATTGACCCAGAGAGAGTGAAAGCGATATAGACCTTGTCTGTCCCAAGATTAAAAAAAGGACACCCAATCCTTTTTGGGCAAAATAAATTTTGTAAGGAGGTTTATTCCTAATTTTGCAGAATTGGTAAAACACATCACCTCTATGTTGAAAAAGGGATCAGAGATCAAATGGACTGATGCAGCAAGAAGATCTTTTGAAGCCATCAAAAGAGCTATTATGGAAGCCCCCATTTTGATCAACCCAGACTATAGCAAGGAGTTCCATTTCTTCTCCTTTGCTTTCGGTGACACCCTTGCAGCAGTCTTATTGTAGAAAGATGATGAGGATTCAGAGCATCCAATGTATTTTTCAGCAAAACCTTAAGGGATGCTGAACTAAGGTATGATATTATCGAAAAACGGGCCTATTCTCTTATCAAATCTTTAAAATATTTCCGAATATACATTTTGCACTCCAAGGTAATTGCATATGTGCCCTCTGCTTCATTAAAGGATGTCCTAATGTAGCCACATGTTGATGGAAGAAGGGCTAAGTGGATTGCAAATCTTATTGAATTCAACATAGAATTGAAGCCCACCAAGCTTGTCAAGGGCCAGGGCCTTGCTCAGTTGATTGCTGAAGAAAATTTCAAAATGCTTGACATAAACTGCATGGGTACAAATTCAGAGGATGCATAGACAGAAGAAGAAACAATAGGAAATGACTGGTTTCTGGCTGAGAATCTAGCTTCTAGGAATAGTTGAATTTATATGTTACCAGGCATCTTTGAGCTACAACCTAAGAGAGTTTCTTGGAATCCTAACAGGTCGCATCCCCAATTTGCAGGGATGATGTAGTCAATTTGTCTAATTAGCTTACTCATCTCTTGGACCAACCATGCAGTTCTCCAGCTTTGGCTGATATTCTCCCATTGTGTTCCTTGTTGTAGCTTCTTCACCATTTTTGAGTCTCCTTCTACCTGTAGCTTTTGAAATCGCTCTCTTATCACAATTTCCAGCCCTCTTTTCAAGGCATGAAGCTCTGATACATTATTTGTCATGTTGCCATAGTCCATAGCATAGACTCTAAGTGTCTTACGCCTGTCATCTCTAATAATCCTCTTGTCCCAGCCTCACCAGGTTCCCTTTTGCAACCCCATTGAAATTTAGTTTGATGAATTCCTTCAGAGGCCTTTGGAATTGGTTTTCTTCCTATCCTTTGGTGGTATGGTGCTTCCATGAAGATGTGTTCAGCATACTTGATTTCAGGTTCATGCATGGCATTACCTTTTCTTCTTGTCGATTAGTTTTCCAATCCTCCTCGAACCATTTCTCTACTAATATAGTCTCTCGTATATTTTGGGTTATCTAGTTTCATTTTTCTGCTTTTGCTCTTCTTTCTTCTTTGGAGATTAGATTGTTTCGTTCTTTCCATATTGTCCACAGGACAAATCCTAGTGAGAGTCTCCAAGCATGGTTCGGGATTGTGTTCTGGTACGGATTTTTCTGCTAGTTATCTATAGTTGTTTCCATGTTATTTGGATTCTGGTCAATGATTTCTAAAATTTGATGGTGTTGTTTCCACAGGTTATCGCTAAATTTACAAGCGTTGGTTAGGTGCTCCATTGTCTCTACCTTTCTCGGCATAAGACACATATCGAGGGACCTTGCATCCCTTTTTTTTGCAATTGATCCCATGTTAGTGCACGACCATGGTGGGGGATCTAGATGAAGAAAGAGATCTTCGGCCATTTTTTTTCCTTCCATATGCTTTCCCAGGTATTTGTTTCTTGATGCTTGAGGTGTTCTACTTGTAGTTGATAACCTTCTTTAATTGTTAACATTCCTTTGATCTTGTAACCCCATCTTAGAATGTCCAGTCCTCTGTTTTTTGCTATTTTCCTCGTTGCCATTTCCTTTTTGTATAGCTTCCACTGGGGTGTTTCTGGTGCTTCTGGCCAATCCTATTTTTGTTTCCACTTTCTCCAGTATTCTCCTGGGTCTATGCACCAGAAGTTTTTCACTGTTTTTTCCCCTTGGAGATCAGTGTGTTGGCGGATTCCTGCTAGTTGAGGCTTGCTATTTAATTTTTCTCTCTATTGCCATGCTTCTTCCCAAAACATAGCTTTGTCACCTCCTCTGGTTTCCTAGAAGTTGTGGTTGCTGATCATATCCCTGTTGTTGAAGGCTACATTCCATATTGTTGAACCTTTCTTGTCATTATGGCTTCTCAGCTTTCCTTTGAGAGACCTAGGCATGTCATACTTCCTTTCCCATAGTTTTTTCCAAAGATCAACCCCTCCCTATATCCATCTCCACTACAACTTTGCTCCCATTTCTTGTTTCAGTATGTAGGGGTCTCAGAGTCCTAGGACTCCTTCTTTTAGGGGTTTTCCAAGCCAGCTCCATGATAGAAGCGCCAATTTTTTTTCCGTTCTGAGTCCTCGCCATAAAAACTTTTTGAAAATGTCTACCATTTTTTGGCATAATATTTTGGGAGTCGCTTGACTAATTAGTTAGTATATCGGAATAAATTGTAATATTGACCTTAGTAGTATTACGCGACTTGGTGATCCAGGTCCAGGTGTGACAAAGGACCCTTCCAAGACCTTTTACTTTCGTGATGTGTTAAGTTGCATTTTTAAAACAACATAAACGAATACATATGCATGTTGTAAACAAGAGGAACATGACATTCATCAACACATGAAAACATAAGCCGTTGATAACGGAGTTCATCCAGGAGGGACTATGTCTACAGGCCCCGGTGTCAAGATGGTGTATGCCACTGCATTAAGTGTTGTCAATAGTGATGATGTACATAAGAGGTGACATCACTATCATACAAGAAAAATTCCCTCAAGTAGGTGTGGCTCCAAGAGATGTTCTGCTCCAGGAACTCTCAGTCAAAAGGACTCCTATTAGTATGACACATACTCATGCATGGTGATAATGAGCATCCTGCCGACATGGCATAAAAGGGAAGTCAATGAAAATATACATGGTGACAACATGAGTATCCCATAAACATGATGACAAAGGGATCTTGAACAAAACATGATGAATCTTGACAACAAGTACATCCCACAAATGATTCCGCATCACATCAAGTAGGAATCATGAAAACAAGTATGAAACAAGATCCCACATCAAACATCAAACATGGATCTATGTAGCACAATGCATCACAAAAGGAAGTACATGAACACACTTCATATACCTCACATCCTGGGGCCTTTTGAAGAAGAGGATTTCAAAGTGCTGAAGTTGACCGTACCATCAACCTCGCTGTGTTGAATCTCATGGAATTATTGTTCACACGCTGAATGCTCACACCTGCACTACACTTAGAAAAGTGGCCAAAAAATGAAATGAGCAAATCAAAAATATGAACACACCATCATATTTGTGGGGTCGAATAGTGCAAAATTGACTGTCAAATTTCTGAATTCTGACAAAGTGGAAATCTCGGGCTCAAGGAATTTTTAAATTCCCCCTGTTGGAAACAATGAGAGGGGGGCTGAAGCAATATTTCTTTTCAATTGTTATTTTTGTTTGTTAAATCATTTACATTTGGAACACATAAATAAATAACAGGAACAAATTCTTTTATTAATATAATCTTTACAAAAATCAAGTATATATATATATATATATATATATATATATATATATATATATATATATATATATATATATATATATATATATATATATATATATATATATATATATATATTCAGCCAATTCCCAAGCACCAACTTGGACCTTTTGTGAGGCTCCAACCTCTAGAGAACCAACCCTATTTTGTCAAGGCACCAACCTTGAGGAGCACCAACTCCTAGGACACTAATCCTTCCAGTTCTGAGGCACCAACCCCGAGGTCTCCAGCCCTCTGCTGTAAATTGTCTGGATCTGTTTGGTAGTAATTCTCTGCTCCCAACCCCGCTAGACCTATGACTTAATTCTGTCCTCCTGCTTCTTCCACTTCTCCTAGACCTTCGACTTCCTCTATTTCTTATAGTTTTTCTAACTCATAAACTTTCCTTGTTCTCTATTATATATTCCTGATAACCCTGACCTTTGGGTTCCTTTTCGTTCACTTGATCTTTCGGCTTCCTCTAAGCTCATTCTTCGGCTTCCTCTGTCTCTTCGAATTCACCAATACTCAAAAGATGCATTCGTTCAATATTGAAGATCCTACGTGCCACGTCATTCCTTTAGTCGTAATGGTAGATTCCAGAGGTCTTATACAAGTCGTGCCCATAACATACTCTGTCCTTTGATATCAACATAATCGATCTTCATATATCAACATAGTTAAAAACATATAATGGGCAGTCCCACCTGCCACATCATCTCCACTGTTGATCTCATCTTTAATCTGACGGTTGTTGATCCACCTGATCAATAAACCCAATCACCGATCCTCCACCGTTTGATCAAGGCACACTGGATGCAATGGTTAATAACGATATGGGCTGGGGAACTTGCGCGACACTTAACCACCTTTACAGAGCTGATAAGGATTATATATCCTTGATCTATAAAAGTTCATGTCCGTTCTTGAGATTAACGTTCGATTATTTTGTGACCCAATAGCCATTGGATATAAGAGGTCATCAAATCTATAGCCTGTGGGTCTTCAACTAGCACATGGGTTAACAACAGGCTTAACCACCACCGTTGACTATGAAATAAGCATTGAAAATGAGATTGATGGCTAGGATGGGCCTTTAGCCACGTACACTCCTACCCCCGCTATTCCGATAGCTGTGCTCTTTGTTTTCTTCTTTACTTGCTCCAATGACTACGTACACTCTTAGTTGAGCTCGATTCAAGGTATAGATAGCTGTTCCGACTGCTTCTCTCGAGAATTTTGGCTACAAGTCAGTTGCTATTAACATTGTTCTTGCCATTTCTTGAACTGTTCAGTTCCTTCTTTCAACTACCCCATTTTTCTTGGGTGTTCTGGCACCAGAGAGTTCTCTTTCGATTCCATTTACTTTACATAATTCATCAAATTATTTTGATGTGAATTCTCCCCCTCTATCTGTTCTAAAACATTTAATCTTAGAGTCCTTTTCATTTTCTACAAGGGCTTTAAGATTCTTGAAACACTCAAATGCTTTGGATTTATATTTTATGAAAAATACCCACATCATTCTAGTATAGTCATTAACAAATAAAGAAAAGTACCTTTCTCCTTGAAGTGTCGAAGTTCTAGTTGGTCGACATAAGTCAGCATGGATGATCTCCAAAGGCTTTGATGTAGAAAACTCCTTGGTCTTGTGACTGGTTCTAGTTTGCTTTCCATGTTGACATGGACCACATACTCCTTGATTTGGCTTGAATAACTTTGGGATGTCCCGTATTGCATTAATATTGCTGATATTGATCAAGTTTTTGAAGCTTGTATGTCCAAGTCGCTTGTGCCATAGCTAACTTTCATCTGTTTGACTTAAGTAACATTTATCTTCTTGAATTTTATTTAGAATGTAGATGTTGTCTGGTGTTCTAACCCCTTTCGCCACAAGTTCCCCTGAGGAAGAGTTCCTTATTTCACAATCTTTAGTGCTAAAGACAACATTATGTCCTTGATCACAGATTTGGCTAACACTCAGGAGAATGTGTTTGAGCCCATTTACTAGCAAAGCATTTTGAGCCTTTCCTTTTCCATTAAGAAGGGTAACAGTTCCTTTTCTAGCAATTTTGTAAGATCCACTTCCAAAGGATACATTTCCTTCCTTTTTGTTCAATGAGACAAACTTCCTTTTGTCCCCTGTCATGTGTCTAGATCACCCACTATCCACAAACCAATGATTTTCATCACTGTGAGCACATAGAGCTAGGCCACATTTATTAGTGTTGGGATTCTCATTTTTTTCTTTTCTTCTTTTGAGGGGGAAATTTTGTTCATTGAGTCCATTGTCATTACATAATGAGCACATTGGATCAAATTTGGCCAAGGGATCAAAAGAGTTGTAGGTTTTCATTTTTCCTTGCCCTTTGGGACCATATGGTTTGCTTGTTTGATCCTTCAATTTTGGTGTTTCATTCTTACGAGCCATGCAATGTCTAGCTTGATGACCAAAATTTTTACAATAAAAAAATGCCCAAAAAAGATAGTTTTGTACTTGTTGTAATAGCTATGATTTGAATCAACGTTCTTCCTTGGAGTTACTCTTTCTTCATTCTTTGGATTGAGATGAGTCTTTGATGAAATAATGTCTTTTACCTATTGTAATTTCCATGATTTGAGCCAACATTCTTCCTTGGAGTTACTCTGTCTTCATTATTTGGATTTGAGATGGGCCTTTGACGAAATAATCTTTCATCTTTTGTGTTGCTAGAAAGTATGTCGCCATAGCTTTTTGCATTATTCTTAGTACTTGGCGATTCTCCTTTAAAACCTATCCCAGATTTGTCATGTTGAGGTTTTTGATTATTTAGGATTGTGTCAAGAATTTGAGAACTTTCCCAACTCCTTTTGACTTGCTCTAGTTCCTTCCTCGGAGGTACTATTTCGGCTTCACATTCTTCACAGACTTCTTCTTTTTCTTTTAGCTTATTCTTCAAGAGGTCTTCCCTTCTTTTTGTTTCCTCGTTTTCTACCTTGAGAGAGATAACTTTATTTCATAATTTCTCATTTTATTCAATGGCACTTATTAACAATTCATCTACATTTCCTTCTAGCTCTGAATCATCGTTATTTCTGAACGCCATGAATAATACTTCTTAGCTTCCAGCATGGTCATTTATTCATCTGAATCTTCATTAACTCCTTTGTGGTGAGGGACGTGGTTAATTGTTGATCTCTTTTTGATAACTACAAATTCATCTTCATCAAACTCATCTTGCTTAGAGAAGAAATTATTCTTATTGAACCCTTTCTTTTTGTATACCATCCTTTTAGAATTTTCCTCACCATCACTATCATGCTTGTGGGGACATTTTGTAGCATAATGACCTATTCTTCCACATTTGAAACAAATAAGACAGTACTTACCTTTTAGCTTAGATCCTTTCTTTAATTTTCAAGCAAATTGCACCAATTCGGATTCAGCATCGGAGTCATCACTATTGGCATTCCATTCTTTCCCCTTTTTTTATTTTGAGGCCTTGAATGCTGCATCTTTGGAACTTGGGCGTCCTTTTATCATCTCATAGGCAATGAGGATTCCATGAAGTTCATCCATATTGAGAGTATCTAGATCCTTCATTTCTTCTATAGCACTTACTTTGGAGTCAAATCTGTCTAGGAGAGATCTTGAGACCTTTTGAACAATAGTTCTTGCTTCAATGTTTTCTTCCAATCCTTTAAGAAAGTTGACTACTTCAGCTACTCGGAGAATGTATGATGTAATATCTTCTTCATCATCCATTTTCAAACTTTCAAATTGCCTTCTATAAGTTTGAAGCTTAGCCTTCTTAACTTTGGAGTCCCCATCGTATAAGCTACTAGCTTATCCCATACTTCTTTGGCCAAGTTACAATTCATGACTTTTGTAAATTCAGAATCGGTGATTCCACTAGTGATGGAGTTTAAGGCTTTTGCATTTGCAATGTAGGCTTTCCTTTCATCTTGATCTGTTGGAAGAGTGGAAAGAACTGTGTACTCATTTAAAACCGAATGCCAAACTTCAGGTCTAAGGGACATTAAGTAGTAGGACATTCTCTTTTTTTCAAAAACCAAAATTTGTGCCATCGAACAGAGGAGGTCTTCCTAACACTTCTTGATTTCTCATCATGACTCAGAATCCTTCTTCAAGATGTTAGGATTATATGAAGAAGCCTAGGTCTAATACCAATTGTTGGAAATACTGAGAGGGGGAGTGAAACATTATTAATTTTCAATTGTTATTTTTGTTTTTTAAATCATTTACATTTAGAACACGGAAATAAATAACAGGAATGAATTCTTTCATTAATATAATATTTGCAATAAATCAAGTACGATATATATA
>APFE030274530.1:50426-63235 GCA_000404065.3 Pinus taeda | reverse complement strand
ATATATATATATATATACATAGCTTCAGCCAGTTTCCAAGCACCAACTTGGACCTTTTGTGAGGATCCAACCTCCAGAGCACCAACCCTGTCTTGTCAAGGCATCAACCTTGGATTTAGGAGCACCAACTCCCAGGATGCCAATCCTTCCAGCTCTGAGGCACCAACCACAAGGGCTCCAGCCCTCTACTATAAATTGTCATGGATCTGTTTGGTAGTAAGTCTCTACTCCCAACCCCGCTGGACCTATGACTTACTTCTGTCCTCCTGCTTCTTCCACTTCTGCTAGACCTTCGACTTCCTCTATTTATTACAATTTTTTCCAACTCATAAAGTTTCCTTGTTCTCTATTATATATTCCTGATACCCATGACCTTTGGCTTGCTTTTCGCTCACTTGATCTTTCGGCTTCCTCTATCTCTTCGAATTCACCAATACTCAAAAGATGCGTTCATTCCATATTGAATATCCTACGTGTCACGTCCTTCCTTTAGTCGCAATGGTAGCTTCCGGAGATCTTATACAAGTCGTGCCCATAACATTCTTTGTCCTCCGATATCAACATCACTGATCTTCATATATCAACACAGTTAAAAACATATGTCCCACCTACCACATCATCTCCACCATTGATCTCATCTTTAATCTGATGGTTGTTGATCCACCTGAACAATAAACCCAATCGTCGATCCTCCACCATTTGATCAAGGCACGCTAGATCCAATGCTTCATAACAATATCGGTCAGGGAATTTGTGCAACGCTTAACTGCCTTTACGGATTCGATAAGGATTATAGATCCTTGATCTATAAAAGTTCGGGTCCATTCATGAGATTAACATCTGATCATTTTGTGACTCGATATCCTTTGGATATATGAGGTCATCAAATCTACGACCTGCGGGTCTTCAACTAGCACACGGGTTAACAACAGGCTTAACCCCCGCCATTGACTATGATGTAAGCATTGAAAATGAGATCGACGGCTAGGATGGGCCTTCAGCCACGTACACTCCTACACCCACTCTTCTGATAACTGTGCTCATTGTTTTCTTCCTTACTTGCTCCGATGACTACATACACTCTTCACTCTTCCTTCGACGATGTGTTCCTCATTTTGTCTCTTTCCTCGCTGTGTGTTCCTCTTTGCTCCTTCTGATATTTCATGTGATATCTCTGATATGGTTCTTACTCTTGGCACATGTGATAGATCTGCTTTGTCTTGGCTTGTTACTCCTATGGCTTCTCTTCACTCCTACAGCCTATAACTTCCAATACTGCTCCAATAGTTCTTCTCTACTCTGATAGCTCATATGACTTCCGATCATCATTTAGTATCCTCTAAGTCCTCTATAAATCTGTTGCTTGGATCAGGAAACTGACCACGTCATGGGTTCACGTTGTCAAGAGGTGTAGGATCGACATAAAGTTTTTCCACTTTGGACACTGCAAAAATTTCACCCTCTTGGAAATTTCGCTCAGTCATGGTTCCACCTGCAGAAAAATTAATTAAAAATTTGCCTCGAGTTTTGTGCCCACTCCTGGCTAGTCCATGTTCCCTAGGTGCACAGTGCAAATGAGGTTTATATCAATTCTGTGGTGGATTAACCAATGAGTTGGTTGTGGCACATTGGTAAGTGAGGCAATTTGTTGAGGAGGGGTCGGGTGGTCAAACCCTGCCCCTCCCTTTTTTAATACATTATAGTTTCCTTTTTAACAACCGTATATGTATTTGGGGGTCCGGTTCGCATTGGGCGACCCACCCCATACCCATTTCTTCCTTTTGGGTGAGCCAATTGCCTTTTTGATCCATTAAGGAGAAGATTCTATTCTACTGCCTGTGTTGTATCATTGCTTTGTGGAAGAACCTTGTGTTTCTTTCTCCTTCTTTTAACCATTGGATTCTTGATTTTTGTTTCCATAGGATTTCTTCTTGGTGTATTCTTTCTTCTAGTCTGTTAATCAGCAACCCTTCCTCTTATACAAGCCCTTCACTTCTACTCTCATTGATATTTGTTGTTGTACTTTCTTCATCTTTGTTTGGATTATCACATGTTCCTTCTGTATGTTACCGAATTCTTCCTTGTTCCATTTCTTTATCTTACGTTTTAGATATTTTAGTCTAAGTTGAAAGGTATGCATCTGGTTTCTTCCTCCTATATCATTCTCATTCACTTTCCACCATTCCTTCATTTTTCCTATTAGGGTTGGTTCTCTTAGCCAAAATGCCTCAAACCTAAAGGGTTTGTTTTGGTTTCCTTGATTAATTTCTACTAGTTTAATAGGCCAGTGAGCTGACCCTAGACACAGAAGAATTGATGCTTCATAGAATATGTCTTTGCCAATGAAGTGTTCTATTGCCAAGAATCTATCTAGCCGAGAGGCTATCTATCTGCTCCCTCCCCTTCTATTGTTCCACGTATATGTTCCATTTATAGTTGGGATGTCTACCAATTTTAGTTCTTCTTGAAGATCTCTGAATATCTCCATTTCCGGTTCTTCTCTTTGCAATCCTCCTCTTTTCTCCTCTATTGATGTTGTCAAATTGAAGTCCCCTGCTATAAGAAATATATACAAATCTGTATTCTCCTCTTCTCTTTTTGTTAACTTATTTACAATGTATATACGAATGATATCAATGGCAAATAATTATTACCATTTATAAAATTGTAAATACGTAGAATTTTTATTTCTTCTCTTCTCTGCTTGACGATATATATAAGTTGTATAAACATATGATATCAATATTGAATGATGGTTACTATTTGTGTAACTGTACAGATGTGGCCTGGGCTAATATACAAAGCTAAAGAGGGAGGACCGGATTGCATTCAGACCTATGTTTTCTCGAATATGCATGAACCGGAGCAGGGAAAGGTAAGAGCCATTGGAAACTCACCAAATTTTCTATATAATTTGGGCAATGTTTTCATTGAAAGTGTGAGCATCCGACTCTCATGACATGTCAATCTTCTAATCACACTAGATTAACTATAACATTGTCTACTACCTCATTGTACAGGTTGAGAAAATCTATGGCAACAACGCTCGTCTTTGACTAATACCACACCTTCTCAAAAGCAAAATGCTTTGATAAAATAGAAAAATGACGATGGAAGGAACAAATCTTGGTCATAAGTGTTTTTCATCGAGTTCAAATCAAGCATTTGATGACACTAGTAGCAACCAATATTTATCACAAAGCGTGTGGAGATCAGAGTAAACGCTTGAAATGATCAATTTTCACCATACAACTTGATGTACTTTTTAGGGCTATAAGGGGTACCAAGTAGCCACACGGCCACACCTTTGGTTGTATTTCCTTTCTCCATGGGGTATTTATGTTAGTAGAACGCATCCACTACATGGATGATGTCGTCGTGTCCGAGACGACAAAGTTGAATTTGGTGCATAATGCAATAATTTCATCATCGTTGAGGCTTCGACCACCATCCACTCTCATATAGAACAAACTTTCCACGTACACACAACAACTAGTTTGAGGTGATGCATCGTGACACTTGTTTATGAGCCGAAACAAGAGTTCTTGATGCCTCTCGTTTATGTCCACGGAATCATTTATATCATTCTTAGTGACCCTATGGATATCATTATTCCACGCTTGTGCCACCCTTTGGAATATTCAATTAAACTAAATCTTAAAATTACATTATTATTTTAGGAAAGTGCATGCTATCTCTTTACTTTCATCCAATTGGTAAATTACATTCATGCTACACACATCTCAATAATTATAACGAAATCAACTATCCCACATCACCTTGTTATCCAACAGTTAAATTACATATATGTTGGTCTTTCCAATAATGGAACAAAATCAATTACAACACGTCATCCCCACTTGCATGTTAGCTCTTCTCACCTTGCAAGGAATGGTATCCCACCCTTTTAGTCTTATCCTCCAACATGATACCTTTATTTATGGGACTTTTCCCAGAGGGATCCAAAGGAAAATTTACCCAAAAGAGGAAGGTATGGGTTTTGATGTTTCATAGTGTATACTTTAGCAACACATTAATTGAAATTGCATTGATATTGATGATGGTAGTAATGCCTCTCATTTTTTTTTATTATTTAATTTTATATAATATAATGATTCAATAAAAATTATCATTTAATTTTATATAATTTAATGACTTGATGGTTTAAAATAAGATTATGGCTTAATCATAGAGATATAATATTTGAGTTTATTTATTATTATTTTTTATTTATCTATTTGTGCTTATTTATTATTAGTATATATTTATCTTCATGTAATTTAGAGGGATCGAAATTCTTTAGATGAAAATTTCTTCCAAGTATAAAATTTGATGAAAGGTTTGCATCGATTGATATTTGATATCAATTTGATCCACTTCAACACTTGATGGATCTAGAACTAATATGAATCTAAACCAATTTACATTTTAAACTATAATTTGTTATAATGTCCTTTAAATGTTGAAGTGGAATAATAAAAGGCTTGCTTGTCATGTTTTCTAAGGATACAAGCCTCACATTGCTTTATGTTCCTTGGACCAATGGTGAGAAAGCCAAAAGCACCATTTTTTTCATCACATGAAGACTGTCATAATTGATGTGCACAAACATAGCATACCACAAGAGTTTAAAGGGCATTGTACCTTCATCAAGGTGTGAAAAATGCGTAGAATTATGTACCTATCTAGATCTCCCTTTCAACTTCAATATTTTCTCAACCTCCCATCTTGTCAAGATGACCATGTTGTCGAAATACATCCTTATTTAAACTTTTCCATCAAACTTGTCAATGGAATGACCTTGTTATTGAATATGCAATGGAGAAAACAAGTTCCTCTATAACTCATGAAGATAGGTAACATTACTGTCCAATATTTGTTATTCAATATGTTTAATTTTCTTCATGGAAGCATCATTTTGAATTGATGATATATAGAAATCTGTCATCCATGAATTTTGACCCAAGATGTTTTATAGCATCATTTTCCCTTCAAAATGTTTTGTATACTTGATGGTGGTAACAATATCTTTTGGAAGTTTCATTGGCCATGATACATTTTCATCATAATTATTGAAAAAATATAGAAGTAATAGAAAAAACCTTTTTCATATTCATTTATATAAAAAAATTGGTTGAAATTTTAACCTAGCCACCTTTAAAATAGGGAAGTCTGATTATTCGAGGTTTTTGTCTTTTCATAAAAGCAGATAATTCTTGTTAAAATTGCTATTTTTTATTACTTTACCAAACAGGAAAAATCAAGAGTTAATGAGTGGATAAAACATCAAGCACATGATCTAAACCATAACCCAATAAATAAGTGAAAAACACACATAACCCAATCAAAAAGCCAAATCACCAATACACATGTCGTTTCCAGTTGTTGCATTCTTCTCCTCTCCACTTGACATCTGTGCGCATCAGTTTCTCCTCAACCCTGTTACGACCATAATTTCATCTGGAAATGGATATGTGTGACCCTGTAGTTTCAAACTTTGGTTTAATAATGGTAAAGAGATGTTCGATATCTATTACAGATATCATAATATCTATAAGCTCTGTCTCAAAAGGCCCCTTCCTTAATTTATACAATTTATTTTCCCGAATGTGGAGTTTGATTTGATTTTGTGCCATATTATGCTACATTAATATTGTCTACATCCTGTGAAGTCCTAATTTTTTTCTTCTCTTAGAACTATGAAAGCATATTGCTTCTCCTAAAAGTCTGAAATAAGGTGGTTGCGGGAATCAGTAACTTGCAGGTCAATATGAGAAATTTATGAGAGTAACAGTCATCTTAATGCTCTCGAGAGCTTAGTACTCTAAAAAAGTGACTGGAGGTGGCAAGGCAGCTTGGGAAGCTACAAACATATATGGTGAAGCTGAAGCCAAGGCGATAAAGCAGTTTAAGGAGATTTTTAAGGACCATAATTCCCCCCGTGGTTCCTCCATAAAGTTTACTATTTCTCCTACCGGGATAGAAGTATGTATGATCAATATCTCATCCTACAAAATTCAAAATTTCTTGTTTCGGTCTATTTATGGAAGGATGTTTATTAACTATTTTGTGTTGGTAGATTGCATTCTCTAAATATTGTTCGATTCTCGATAAGGACACCACAACAGTGACAAAGAACAAGATGATTTTTGAAGGGTTCCTCGCATCTATAATTGGAAAAAGTAGTGGATTGTCTGTCACCAAGACTTCAATCGCAAATTGGGTCTCTAAGCTCATAACTGCCTAGAAATAAAATTCATTGTGTGTTAATATATGAAAATTCTGCATTGATATATTTTAAAATTTTCGGTGATCCACATGCTTTTTTGTGTGCATTGGGTGCATTGAATGTGGAGAGTAACACAACCATATGAAATTAAAGGCTAAAAGGTGAGGGTGGGTATGTACAATTTCACAGAATATTGAAATATTCAAATCCATAGATTTCAAACCTTGAAACTTGGAGCTTTTAAACATGGAAATGCATCTTTATTTGATCAATTCCATTAAAAAACCCTTTCTCAAGCACATATCAAACCAAGATTTAGATGGGTATATGTTGGATCTATGAAATCCACTGCAAGAACTAGAAAATAGCCTTGTAATTTTTGGCCGAATCAAGATTGAAACTCCTCACACCTATTGCTTTAGGGATTCTCAGGGAAATTTTAGATAGGAATATTGAAATCCCTGGATTCTCTAACTTTGAAACCTTGAGCTTCTGAAAATAGAAATGATATTTTAAAATTATTGGATTCTATTAAAAATCATTTCTCAACCATTTACAAGACTGAAAAAATAGAGATAGATGATTAATTGAAATTTTCATTGGTTAGAAATTTTGGGAAAAAATTCATCCCACAGTGGGATTCATTGTTCACTGAATTAATTTTAATCTCTATCAATTTTAAACAAAATGAGATGAAAAACATGTAAGGGTTTCTCACTTTTCCTTTCTAAATTGGGCTCACCCTGCATTTGATCCTTCGTCCCCAACTTTCGTTCAAGAAAAGTGGCCCAACACAAGAACCACTCTTGAAAATAGAGGGTCATCCATATAGTGCTCCTTATGGTCGTTGCTTGTTTTATTTGGGGAAATTTAATCTAAAGAGTATGTGGATCAAGAAAACGCTATAAACAATGAGCTTGATGTCCAGAATAGACTTCCTCTTACCAAGTAAAATTATTCGTCTTTGATAATTATAGTCTTCATTGTGATCAATAGTCTTCATTTTGGTCAATCTCAAACTATTTTCTTCTACTATTCTTATTGTCACCAATATTAGTTTAGCCATATTTTCATATCGATTATATGAAAGGGGTAGTTGAAATGGTAAACCATTCAAATATTTAATTCAAGCTATTGTAGTAAACATCATATCTTCTCTCTCTTTCTCTTCAATATTAATAGGTTGAATTACTATAAAGCACAAATCAATGCACATTCAAGTCAAGAATTTTTTTATACTTACACTGAAATCAATGCACATTGTTAATCCAATCACTTTAAACTTAATGTACCATCATACATCCAATTACATCAAATTAAAAATAAGCATATACACTGAAACCATTGCATTCAATGCAAGCAATCAAATATGATTAGAAGAAAAAATCTACAATGAAATCAATGAATCTAATACAAGATATCAAATAGGATTAGCAAACAACATCTACACTGAAAAGAAATGCATCTAATGCAAGCAATCAAATAGCACTATAAATCAACATCTACTCTAAAATAAATGCATCTAGTGAAAGAAATCAAATATAATTAGAAATACACATCTACACTGAAATCAATGCATCTAGTGCAAGCAATAAAATAGAATTATAAATCAACATATACACTAAAATCAATGCATCTAGTGCGAGCAATCATATATAATTAGAAGGCATCTAGATTGAAATCAATGCATCTAGTACAAACAATCAAATATGACTATAAATCAACATCTACACTAAAATTAATGCGTCAAGTGCAAGAAATCATATATCATTAGAAATCAAAATCTACACTGAAATCAAGTCACCTAGTGCAAGTAATATTATAGGATTAGAGATCACCATATACACTAAAATCAATTTATATAGTGCAAGAAATGTTCTTCCCTCTATCCCCCTCCATCAATATTTATTTCTCCCTTTATCTCTCTTGCTTTATATCTCTATTTCAATTTCAAACATATACACATTCTCTCGATCTCTCCCACGCCACTCCATCTCTCTCTCTACTTTTCTCTCTCTATGTCTTTCTTCTTCTCTCCCCCACTCCCCTTCCAACTCAAACTCTTTGTCCCTCCCTCTCTCCTCCTCTCTCTACCCCCTCTCTACCCCCTCTCTCCCCCCTCTCTCCTCCTCTCTCTAAACTCCTATCTCTTCCTTTCTCTCCTACCTCTCTCTCTCGCCCCCCATCTCTCTCTCTCTCCAACCATGTCACTATCTCTCCCCCTCTCTAATTTTCTCTCTCCCCCTCTCTCACCCCTCCATATTTATGTCTCACCTTTTATATATTACCTTTCTCTCCCGCTCTCACTCCTCTCCTTCTTTCTCTCTTCATTCCTCTCCCCTCTCCTTTAGTTTAGCTCCTTCAATGCGAGCATTCAAATAGGATTAGAAATCACCATCTACACTAAAAGCAATGCATCTAGTGCAAGAAATATTATTCCTTCTCTCCCCCCATCTATATCTATATCTCCCTCTATCTCTACTTCTTTCTCTCTATCTTGCCTCCACCCAAACACACATGTTCTCTCCCTCCATATCTATCTATCTCTCTCTTCTTCCCTCTCTTCACCTTCCATCTATATCTCTCTATCCATTTGTCTCTCTTTTTTATCTCTATATCACCCCAAAACCATACACACTCTTTCTCCTTATCTATCTATTTCTCCCTCCTTCTCCATCTCCCTCTCTCTTCCCCTTCTCCCCATCTCTCCCCCCTTCTATCTCTCTTCCCTCCCTCTCCTTCCATCTCCCTTATCACTCCCTCTCTCTCTCCCTCTCTCCACCTTTCTATCTTTGTGTATTTTTTCTTACCTACCTCTCTCTCTTCTTCCCTCTCTCCTTCTCTCTCTCTCTTACATCCTCACTCTCTTCCTTCCTCTATCTCCCTTTCTCTCCCACCTTTCTCTCTCTCGCTCTCTCTCTCTCTCCCTCTCTCTCTCTTCGCCCTCCAATTCTATCATTATCTCCCTCCCTCTCTCCTTCTCTGTCATTCTTCGCCCCATTCTCTCCATTTATACTTATTTGTATCTCTATCTAAACCAAAAACATACACACCCTCTCTCTACTTTCTCTCTCTATGTATTTCTTCTTCCCTCCCTCTCTCCCCTTCAAACTCAATCTTTCTATCCCTCCCTCTCTACTTCTTCCTCTCCCTTCCTCTCAAGTCCTCTCTCTCTCCCTTCCTCTCTATTCCTTTCTCTCACTCCCTCTATCTCTCCACCTCTATTGCTCTATGTCTTTGTTCTTCCCTCCCATATATATTTGGAGTTAATATATATCATGATATATTAATATATATTGTAATATAATAAATTTTAAATTTAATAATATTAATATTATAATATATTAATACTAATATTAGATTTAGTAATAATATTGATATGAATATTAATCTTTCAATATTAATATTAGATTTAATGATATTTTTTACATGGCATGAAAACAAAATTTATATTAAAACTACATCAAATTAATGTTTTCAAAGATTACAACTTTGACGTGCAAATATTTATGGCTTTAAATATTTTAATATACAAATACGATATGGTTTTCATTTTTAAAGATTAATTTTACAAATATTTAATTAAAAGAAATATTAAAAGATTTTGGAGCAAGATTTTATATTCTTTGTCTTGAATTTACCTTTTTACTTTGATTTAAGAAATCATATTGACTTTAGTAAAAAGTAAAGATGTTTAAAGTTTTACCTAATTTATAATATTAATGTGGTTAATTTTTTTGTTGAAGGTAAATTTTCATATTCAATATATATATAAAAAAACATGAGTTAATTGTATTTGAGACATTATTTATATGTTTTGTATGGTTATTTAGATATTTATTTTGGCCACATTAACTAATTATAGGTCACAGTTTCTATCTTAAGAATTATAAGTCAACGTTTCAAATTCCAAGAAGGTACACTTTCACTGTGTCTTTCTTTCTTAATAAAAGGTTACCATTTTAAATGGTTTGATTAAATGACACCATTAATTATTTTAAACCTAATTAATTTATCCTAACCATGATTAATCTTTTCTAAAGGCGCACTTTTTTTTGTGAACTTGGTAGTACTTTCGCTATTTGTATTATCTGTCCAAAATCAAATTTTCCATTTGTTCCAGGGGGCCTCACCGGCCCGAAGGAAACCATGTAGCCACCTGTCAACATTAAAAGCTGTCCAAAATTTAAATAAGTCTTTCTCTATTAGCCTAACAACATTATCTATACTATCTATAACGCAATTCAAGTATAACATCATCAAGAAACTTCAACAAAATGTAGTTGGACATCTGATTCATTCCTCATCCGAGGATATTACTGGGGTTGGTGCTTTGGCGCTGGAGCCTAGCATCTCGTTCCTCTCCATATCCTGTAGTGTTTGTTCAATTCTCCCCAGTGCTAAGTTGTTTCGATAGACAGCGCAACAGAGGCATCCACACAGGACCGCCACCAGGGTAAATAGAATTACTATTATGTACTTTGTAGGGAAGCTTGGCCATGGAGAATTTATCCGGGGGTCTAAACAACAGGACCTTGGCCCTGTTCTTCGCAATGCCAGGTAAATTCCTTCTTTTTCCTCTTTTCTCTATCCTCTTTATTCTATGTAACTCTTTGTTTTTTCTCTTTGTTTTACTCGAGGAGTTCCCAGTAGGAATCGCAAGGGCTGCAATCTCTCGAATTTCCTTTCTTGAGGTTACCATGGTGGAATCCTCTCCACTCTTGGTACCTGCACCATCCTCTCCTAGTCATAGCCACCACCTGGACAAAGTGAGCTTCCCCAGCCTAGTATCCTTACCAGGTTTGCTCGTCCTTCCTCTACTTGCTCCTTTCTCTCAGGCTCCTTCTTCGAAGCCAGGGTTTTCATTTTCTCATCTCTCCTTAAGAAATCTATAATCTTCACCCATCCAGGGTTCCAAGATTTCATGGATTCATCTCTAACAGAATCCCTACCTATCCTGGACACTTTCCCTAGTTTTATGAAGAAAGGCATCCTAATTCCTAAGAGGTTCATGGCGAGAAGAGCAACATACTGACTAACACAGCTGGCTCCGGTGCTATCCCCGGGCTGTGTCGTCGTTCCTTGGCCACCTTTATTCTCTCCTGCTCTCATTCTCGCCCTCTGTATGCAACTACCTACTATCTCTTTCCCTTTATGTTTTATTCCCCTTCCCATTTTGTCCTTACACTTCTCTACCACCCGTCTATCGAATTTACTCCCTGCACTATTACCTATGTCGTCACCTTGGAATGATGACACTCCATCCTTTCTCACACTAGTTCTCATTAACTCTTGCTTGCTCCCAGATGCTCTTGCCGCGCATCCTCTTCCCTCGTCCTGCCACTTGCTGGCGTCCTCCTACCCACACTCTCGCTAGCCCCCCTACCATCCTTATTGTCTTCCTTTCCCATCTCCAGTAGCCTACTCTCCGGGTTTGCTCTTTCCCTGCCCTGTCCATCCACCTACCCTTCCCCCTGTCCTCTCCCTCCACTTCCCACTCTTATTCTTGTCCTTGCACTTGTGTGGACACTACCTACCACTTCCCAGTCCCATCTCTGTTGACCCACCTCCTCCACGTTGCTACACTCTGATCGGGGATTCTCCTCTTCTTCCTTGTCTTTTTCTAGGATTTCACTAAGTTCTCCATTTCCTCCATCTGAGATAGCTCTTCCGCTTTTATATCTAAAGTTCTGCCTACCTGGCCATGTTAGCTCTGCTATGCAACGCTGACTTTCTAAGGACAGAAGGAAGCATGCTCTGTTTGGTTGTGTCCAAAGGGGGCCCACATTTGGTCATTTTTCCCTTTCTTCCTTCACCTCATTCACCTCTAAACCTTTCCCATTCCCTGAATAAACATTCCAAAATCCAACAAAGTCCCTTTTGGCCCCAGCTCTAAGCGTAAAGCCAAACCAACCATAAAACCTTACCCATACGCCCTCATGTGCACATAAACCCCTCATTGCTTTCCCATCGTTGATCATTCCCCGATAATCTAATGGCCCACATCGCACCCGATAAAGATGACCCGCTCAACCATTTTCCACCGTGAAATCATCTCCCCGAGATCTCACAGTCTTGGCATACATCGCACCGTAAACTTGATCGAGCGATAGTGCGCGATGAGAGTGGTTTTTCTGTCTCATCTACTGCTACGTGTCAATCATTGAGTAGAATCGCTTGGCCCCGGGCATATACCACTTAGCGCCCGAAAGCGGTGCGATGAAAATTGTTACCGCTTGGTCAAACCACCCTCGCCCGTTAAACACCCATGCAACTCCGTCGCCCGATGACCGTCTGATTGTTGGGTATACGACCAAAGTCCCACATTGATTAGAAGTGGGGAGGATCATGGGTATATAAGGATGGACAAATATCTCCATTGGTATGAGGCCTTTTGGGGTAAGTCCAAAAGCAAATCCATGAGGGGTTAGGCCCAAAGTGGACAATATCATACCATTGTGGAGATATGTGGTGTCCAGAGTCCTTACAAGTGGTATCAGAGCCATGCCCGAAGTTAGCCAAGTGGATGAATCCTCGGAATGTCGAACGAAGGGGGTGGGCCCCAGTAATATCATGATGG